>JAQFZL010001543.1:0-10137 GCA_034695685.1 Galumna lanceata | reverse complement strand
AAAATATATTCTAATTATACATACAATAAAAACTAATTATTCATAATCTAATTAAATAATTATTATAAATATTTGTCAATTGATTGAATATTATATAATATATAATAAGCAATAATAGCAATAATAGCAAGGGCAACTCAAATGCAACATTTTTATAAGAATCGCGTCGACAGGTGTTCACTATTCCGAATGAATGGTCTGTTGGAAACACCTCTCCAACGACTGATTAGATTAGATTACATTTGAATTTATAATACAAATGAATGTGTCGTTCAAATCAATGTTTCTTTGGTTTTACTGATAAAAGTAAAGTGTATTAAATGACTGCAAAATCATATAATTGCTAATAAATGATCGTTTTTAGGGCACACTCTCTAAATATTAACTAATTAGTTTAATGTTTAACTTGATCATTTTTAACTAATTTCAATCATTTCAATGTTTTTATATTATTCTCTAATATTGATTTTCTTCTAATTATATAATAGTATAGGAATAAGGTATGACTTGAATGCAATTTATATTACTATTAAAGTCATTTTATAACATTTCACTGCAATTGTTTTCAAATAAATTGATTGAATAATAAAATTGTTTTTTTTTAGACAAAACATCAAATAAATGACAAGTTATGAGTCGTCAGCGATTCTCATATTTTCAGTTCCTTTCACTGACTATTTGTTAAATTGAAGTCAATATTACAGAGACTGTAATTCATAGGGAATACGTCTGTGTTGTAGACTTGTAGTGGAAATTGCATTTTGTCCGACAAATCAAACACTGAAGTATCAGATATGAGACTTATGAGGAACTGTTATCGCAAAATAGCTGTCGGTTTTGTATTCACATTATTTGTTGTATTAATTTTAAGTCAAATCCAACGATCGGACAAAAGTGCAATTAAACAACAATCGAGTCCTAAGAAAAGCGATAAGAACTGGGAATGGAGTCCAGAAAAGTTGAATGAATTCATGCATTTACTCGACAAACATAAAGAGCCCATCGATAACAGTGTTCTTCATTTGATTCAACCGACAAATAAAAGTTCAACCGAACAGCAAAACAAATTACAATTTCCAGCTCTCAGTAAATATTTAACTTATATTAATGATGAAGAGTCAGCTCTGATGCCATCCTATATTCTTAACCACAGATCTCCCGATAAAAGAGGTTAGAATTATCTTAAAAATTGTTTTATTAATTTATAAATGTTGTGTTCATAGCGTCCATAATATTAGGAGTGCCTCACATTCGAAGGGCTAAACAATCGTATCTTCAGTTGACTTTATATTTTCTCATAAAAAACTTGAAGCCTTCAGACCTGAACGACACTCTCATTATTGTATTTATTGCTGAAACTGATTGGGATTATGTGACAAACACTACAAGAATGATTGCACATCACTTTAAGGACTACATCGCTTCAGGCGTCTTATCTGTGATAAGTCCTCCGAAGTTGTATTATCCTGACTTCGAGAAAGAGTACACAAAAAAGACTTTAGGAGATCCTCTAAAGCGAGTGCACTGGAGAACTAAACAGAACCTGGACTTCGCATACCTTATGATGTATTCATATTCAAGGGCTGATTATTACGTCCAATTGGAAGATGATGTTATCGCAGCCCCCGATTACATCACAAATATCAAGAAATGCATTATTGATCTCAAAACTAATAATACCAATTGGTTTACAATCAAGTTTTGTCGCCTCGGATTTATCGGACAAATGCTTAAATGTCGAGATTTGCCGCAATTAATAACATTTTTGTTAATCTTTCACGAAGACCAGCCATCAGACTGGTTGCTCGACTATCTCATCCAAGTAAGGACGTGTCGTAAAGACAAAGATGTCAAAGACTGCCGCAAACAAAAGGACAACATATGGCGGACTTATCCGAACTCACTTTTTCAACATATCGGTTATCACTCGAGTCTCGACGGAAAAGTACAGAAACTTAAGGATAAGTACTTTAAAATAAAGGACTTTTCGTTTTTCGCACACAAAGACAATCCTTCGGCACAAGTGATTACTTCATTGACTGCATATAAAGGACATACGATTACCAAAGCATATAAAGGCAACGAATACTTCTGGGCAATGAATCCTAAAATTGGTGATAACATAACCATTAGTTTTACGCCATATGTTTTATTGGATGAAATTGCCATCAATTCTGGTAACTTTGATCATCCAAATGACAAAATGCCAGAACAAACCACAATTGAAATACAAACAGTCAATTCTATTGCTAATCACACATCTGACACAACTCTCACATCTGATGGCTATCGTATAATAGGTCTATTTGAAGACGGATTCGTCAAAATTAATGATTTAAAGATTTTTGGTTTAATAAAATGCATAAGAATTACAATAACCAAAGACTCGCCTTTTTGGCTAATACTCAGTGAAATTCAAATCAAAGCTATAAAAATCTGAGAATTGTTTGCCATTTAGTTATCATATAATTTTTATATAATTTTTTAAATAATAGTTATTTTAAATTAAATATTTAATAATTTTTTAATGAGGTTTAGTCTAATTAGTAAAACAATATTTAAATAAGTTTTAGTCGTTTTGCTTATTATTAAGTCAGGAATATATTATTGATAAATCTCAGAAGCATCGTAGACATGCCACACATGATAGATATGCTATGCCAATCTATGCTAGATAACTTATATTTATGTGTAAATACTCGTAAATAATTCAGTTTTGAATTTTGACAAATTACTAATATTTTTGTCATTAGGGAAAATCCTCGACAAATTTCATGAGAATTTCATCCAAAAGAGTGTATTAACTAAAAGCCAATCATTTGTCGCTTTAATAAAATGAACTCAACTTTTTTTTATAAATCGTGTGATTCCAGGGTTAAAGTTTTAAGATTTTAAGATTTATATTACAATTATTGCTGTTATTTAACTGTTAATAAATTTATATCATTTGAAGCCACAAAACTTTTTACAAAAAAAAATTATTGATTTTGTTTTAATTTAGAATTATTTAAATACTTAAAAACTCAAAGAATTTATGTAATATTCAGATAATTTTTAAATAAAAAAAAATAACGCTTTCATATAAATAAATTTTTGTAAAATTTCTCAAAAAAATAGTTTTCATGTATTAAATCAAGAATTTTAGTACAAATTCTACATTTTTATGGATTTTTCTCTCATTATAGGCTTTTATAAACTATATCGATATATACCATATATTTGGTAGCATATGATTATAAGTGCGATATAAGTCTGATAGTTTGGTTAATCTTCACCAGAGCTGACTAAAAATATATGAACTTGTATATGGAAAATAGCTTGGTAACAAATAAACTCATTTATTCAAACTGGACTTCATTACATATTTTATACAAATTTTGGGTTAATTTTAAAAAAAAAACAGTTATTGAAACAGATTTTCAAATTAATCATAAATTTAAGTCAAAATTAGTGAATAGTAATAGTTTTCAATTTTTTAATCATTGAACGAACTGTAGATCAAAACAAGAATCGAATTATATTTAGAATTTTGTGGGGAATCCCTCGCCATCTGCTATTTATTAAGAATACCATTAAATGGTTCATAAATTGAAATTTTATTAATTTATAGTGTCTTATATTATATACATAATTCCTAGTTTTAATTGTTTTACTTTTAATTTTATTAAAACTAATTGTAAATTAGAAGTGATTTCATGATTTTCTTTCTTTAATTTTTTAGAAATGCTTTAGTCATTTATCGGCTAAAAATGAATTCAAAGAGAAGTCAAATAAAGAATATTTTGATTTGAAGACAAAGTTTCAGAAATTCAATACTTTATTTACAAATTATTTAAATTCGAGTTTAAATTTAAATTAAAAAACAGTAAAATTTTAGAGAAATGTTTTCAAACTTAAAACTTATATAAATATTACACCGAAGAGAAGGCATAAGTCTTTAATTTACTATAGGATTAAAACAGTAAATGAAATAATGAAATGATTATCAAAAACAACAAATAAATCTCAAAAATGATATATTTTTCAAAACAATAATTGGTTTGTGTTGTGGTGTTCTTTACGAATGATTTCGTCCCTTTTCTTGGCCTGTTTTCGCTCTTTTGCGCGTCGATTCTGTTTAATAGATTGCAATTTGTTTAGACTTAAGTAATATATAAGTGACAAAATGTAGACATACCTGAAACCAAATTTTTACCTGAAATGAGATAAAAAAGAAAAAATTACTTTTATGTCTTTAAACTCAATTAATATAGTATTTAAACGGAATCACACATTCATTCAATTACTAATGTTTGACAATCTCTACATTTTTTTAGTTTTAATTAATAGTTTATTAACGAATTAATGGAAAAATTATTTTTAAATCTAATAATTATTCATCGATTGTCTGATTTGAAACGATTTGTCTGATAAAACATTTTATTGTTAACAATTAGGGCTGTTATCAAATTAATCTAGATTATATTATTCAACTAATTTTCAATTACAAGTTTAACTTTTATTTATGGCAAAGAATTTATAAGAAAAGATTAATTTTATGGCACTATTTTGTGCTAATATCGGAAAAACGAGTCGTTTTTGTCAGTTGTGTTAAAATCGCAATTAAACTGCAATCGCATAAAAAGTAGATTTCAGTTTTACCTGTCGTTCTGAGAGGGACAGCATTGACGCCAATTCCGACTTTCTTCTAATAGTTATATATCGGGAGTAATGGAACTCTTTTTCGAGTTCGAGCC
Organism: Galumna lanceata; assembly: GCA_034695685.1. NCBI lineage: Eukaryota > Metazoa > Arthropoda > Arachnida > Sarcoptiformes > Galumnidae > Galumna > Galumna lanceata. Next base: position 5,401 of record JAQFZL010001543.1, on the reverse strand, counting down.
TCTGGTGATCGCTGTATACGACTCGGTATTTATCTTTAGTTCGCGTCTTATTAGCTGTGAATTAAACAGAAAAAAGTTTTAAGAAATGAATGCAATATTAAAGTCATGACTTGATATGAAATGAAATGAGAAATCGATAGTTAATACAGAGTCAACAACAGAGCGCTCAGACATTAGAGGCATTACTAGTATTATTACATGCATTACAATGACTCCAAGAATCGGATCGACAAACGAAATAAAAGGTGCGATCCTGTGATCCCAGGCAACTGTGAGGTTGGCTTTTATAGTTTTAAATGTTTGGCGCTATAATACCAGTGCTGTTCAAATACTGGCATTTACGACATCAAAGCTGTTCGGCATATGTCTGCACGTAAAACAGTATATGTCCCGGCAATGTATGGCTAATATGTGGATCAGCACATCAGCTGCTATCAGTCGTAATCACACAACAAAACATGAGTTTCAAGTGGTGTTAGAATTGAAAGGTAGCCGAAACTGATTGTCGATACACTTTAAAGACATTATAAATAAAGCTTTTAATAAAATAATGCAATTATTGCGACACAAAAACCAAAAGACTAACGAAACGACTCTATATTTATAGCTTTTCTAAATTATTGACAAAACTTTCTTTTTTATGTATTGATAGACTTAAAGCTCTCTTTAATCCCATAATTTCTGATATCAATACAATTATTAACTCAATATTATTGAACTCTCAATCAAAGCAAATGCTGGCATTTAACTCATCTGATGATATCACTGGCATTCAGTAGTGAAGCACAGAATAAAAAGCATTTACTGAAACAAATTCTATAAAAGAATTGTTTTGATTTAAAGTTTGAAAGTTTCAACACATTTATTGCATTTGAAAATAGCAGAACTATTGAATGTCCGATTGAGTCATTATATGCATTGAAAGCGGTGTCCGACCACTCCGACAATAATAAGTAATGACAAGCCGTGAATATTCCTATTTTTACAGCTCTCCAAACAGTTATAAATTGATGAATATTTTCTCAGTGGGAGAGCTGTAGAGGACTTTCATCCAAATCACTCTATTCTATAGAATGGGTCGAATGTTAACAACATTACAATTTATAGCATAACAAGAATGTCTTTGCGTTCATCCCTATCAATGGTTTGGCAAATCAGCCAAAACTAATCGCTCGATACGCTTATGCAGTGCCTAATATGATGGTATGGACTACACTTACTTGGGGTGGTCTGGTTCTGGTACGAAGGCTTCTTCATCCACTCGTAAGGACTGCGCGCCTGTTGGGGACGATTTGGACCGTTGTTTTCCGTTTTGATTATAGTCCCGTTCGGTGTAGTACTCAGACACTCTCCGCTTCCATTTTGGTGTGCATTCGGCGATTCGTTTCCATCACTCGAAGCAGTAAGACCTGAATCAGGACTCGGGTGAACGGGTGTGGCCTCAATATTGAGGGGAGCGATTATACCAGAATTTTGATATGGATGTGAGTGATAGTGATGTTGGATGTGATGCAGATGTGAATCACTGTATGGATCGCTTCTATGATAGGTCGCCATTTGCAATGGCTGCCCATATGATCCGGGCATAGTCATGGCCGGACCAAACGCACAGGGCGGTAGAGCATTTACCGGTGAGCCAGACATACATGGGCTGCTCGCAGAAAGTGGTGAACCAGTGTTGGGGGCGGGCGGCCAATCATCAAAAGATGAGGCTAGTATTGAGCCTCTGGGGGCACAGCCACCCGTCTGGGATTGCAGTGAAGGAGGAATTGCATACCACGAGTTGCTATGACCACCACTTAATCCTGGCGGCGGCTGAAGCACTTCGCTTGTCATCGGCGGCAGTGGAACTCCGATATCTGAGGAATATTGAGTTGTTGGTGAAGATGAGAGTCCTAATTGTGTGGCACTGGACAGTGAGGCCACTGTTTGACTATTATTATTATTATTATTATTTGTGTTACTATTGCTATACAACGGATAGCAGTTCTGGTCAACAGACAACGCAGTGGTCACCGAACTAAAGTTAAAACTTGAAGCAGAATTTGTGGTGACAACACTCGGATGCAAACGATGGTGAGCTGGTGCTGACGGGAACATATTAGTGCATGGATTGCATGGATTATAGTAGAGAACCATAATATAAAAATGTTGGATAAGAAACAGCGTCGACGACAATGAGTTCCATCTAAAAGTGTCAGCACTGGTGTCACCACTCAATCACAATTACTCGATTGCAATTGCTCTTCAGTGAGTGGCAGCCAATCAGATGAAAGCGGCACTCCCTCTACTATGAGATCAGCCTTTCTATTGGGAATTGAAAACATATATGAAATGAAGTTTGTCTTTTGGAAAGCCGTTCCACTAAAAGGTTAATTTATATTATATAATACCGTATTTATATTGAATCCAAACAAATAAACTCAAACTTTATGTACTAATTAATTAAAAACTAATACTCAAAATCAAGAGCTCTACCAATAATTCGTATAAGTCTTGGGATCTGTTATTCACTAAATAATAATATATTTAATCTCAATATTTATAACTCTAATGCTTTTAAATGCATTTAGAAATACATCCAAAAACACAGAATAAAACAATATCTCAAACAATATATATTTTCAGCTCTTATTCTAACTTTAGATTATGGTTTGCCTCAAATATACTGAAAAAATGGTCAAAACAGACTTTCAATTTCTTTGTGATAAAAATGTTATCATAAGTCAAAAGAGTATACATTAGAAACAATACTTTTATAGTAATATAAGATATTTCAAACGGACGACTCAAAGACGGCTCTGAGATTTGTCTAATGTGTTAGACTTATGAGTGGACGCCTATACTGTCGGCACAGATAATAGAAATATAGCCGATAGCCTCTGTCCAAATGATTACCTACAAGAGGGGTCTATACTCATGACCTCAACAGAAAAAGCTGGAAACCAATTGAATATTGTTTAGGCGCCGACTATTGCAATACATTTCTCGATAATGTGTCGAATGTTCTCTATATTTGTGTGCACTCACATCGACTTTAGTACAAACAATATTCAGTATACAGTATACATACATTGAGAGAGAAAGGCATAGATAGTGAAAGATTCAAAACGAGGTCATCGCCTCTGATGTCCATATTTTGAGCAATAATATGGGTGTCCGTCATCTCAGGCACCAGTAGTTTATGTGAAGAAGTCATACGGTTTTATATGGCATATCATTTGGTTTGGATTCTGCACTAAACAAACTCATTAGCTAATGAAAGGGCATGAAATTAGTGCACAACTATTGTCAGCGCCAATATTGTCATCACCAGTACTTCTCTTTGCTAACTATCACTACTGGATATTCTAATAATTCTGGAAATTAGTTTTCAGTAGAGTTTTATTGGTTGCGATGCCGTCAATGCCTCCAATCCTTCCGAAAATCTCAATTTCAGAATCGATCAGATTTTATAGATTTGATGAGAGATTCGCACAACTATTGACAAAACCGTTTCATTCGAGTATAGAATATATTTTGGCCTAACGTTTGTCGCCAGCAATAAATGTTTTGGTAATGTATTGAGCGCTAGTATTTCGTATATTTCTTGCATAAACAGCACATACTTTATCGTATCCCAAAAGACTCATATATTGAGCCGCAAATCTGTGGCAAAGAAATCAAAACTGTGGTTATGTTTTGCGAGCTCTTTCTCTGATGGAAAATGCATTGAATGCATTGTATGTATTAAATGAAAGGCAGAGACACCAAAACATTAAACGCAATGACTTTCATTCAAAAGACTCAATCAAATGAATTGATAAGTGTTTTGGTATTCTATTCGACATTCAGACCATTAACTCTGATATAACTATATATGCAATCAAATAGAAAGACTGTCCACTCGTTTGGTAACTCATCAACAGCTGAATTGAGTGAATGCGAACAACAACTTGTGTATTATGTGAAGGGGTTGCCAACTAAGGCACGAGCCATCAATACCGCAAAGCGAGGGCAAGGCTGAGCTCAGCACAAACCCAAGTCGTCGCATATATTGCTTATATCAGCCGCCGATCTCTCCCGAGAGATCGATTACCATTCCCTGCACTGACTCCTAACGAATGAAAAACTGAATTAATAGAAACCGATACCGATTTCCATCAAAGCTATATTCAGTTAATAATCCCTGAGCTCTGTCACGCTTAGGACGCGACCGACGGGACCGCATTGTCTGCTCTAATTAGGAGAGACTGAGCACTACATTGGGTTCACTGATCGCTGATTGTCGGGAGTCTCACATATTTTTATAAAAATAGTTTTGAACTCAGGTTTCACTTCATTGCAATCGGTTTATAAAGTATTAATCCTAAGCTATACTTTACTTCTTAAAGTATTTCTGGTGTTAATCTTTACTGACTTCATAGCCTCAGTTCGAAGGCTGACATCAAAAGAAGTTCTCTCTTTTCTAATGATTAAAAATCAGATCATTTGTCGGCAAATATTTAAATAAATATTTTTTATACGAATTGAATGACAATTGTTTTAGAAATAATGAAAAGTCGTAAAAATGATTACTTCATTCAAACGAATTTCTTTTACACAATAATTAAGAATTTTTTCATTCAAACTCATGACTCCATAAACCGTAAAAAACTGAAGATATTAACAAATTAGGTTTAACCAGGAATGTTAAAAAGGGGTTATTACAAAATACCCCCTGAGATAAAAAAATTGGCAAAATAATCTCCTGAGCCGAGCGCTAGAACAATATAAAGGGGAGTGGTTTTCAAAATACCCACTGAAAGGGAAAAATGGGCAAAATATCCCTGAGATCGCGGACCTTTAACATTCTTGAATATAATCATTGGGTTTCACAATAACTTCGTGGAAGAAAAAAGTTCTCATTTTGAATTATTTCATTATCAGTGAAATTGTTTCAATCATTCGGCATATAATGTCTTCATTTCAAATATAATAAAAAATATTTTCATAAAATTTATGATTTGCTAATTAGAGATAAATATTATTAAATTAATTTACAATCCAATAGTGATAACCTAAAATCCAACACAACTAAACACTTATCCAAACTTGCGATGACTGGCATTCAAGGTATTCATTTCTAAAACATTTGTTCATTACTTGAAATTGAGATAAAGTTTTTATCGCAGAAAAAGCAAAAAATTAAATTAAAGACTTTGTCCGAAAGAACTACTGTTTTATTGTTTCATAGATTTTAAGTTAAAGTCATAAATGGATTTAAATACAAAAAATAAAGAAAAATAAAAAAAAATAAAGACATTCCCTTTTGGTTGAGTGTATAAAGTTTTACATGATTTTAAATTATATGATGTTCTCTCTCTCTCTTTCTCTCTCTCTCTCCCTCCCTCTCCCTCCCTCCCTCTCTCTCTCCCTCACT
>JAQFZL010001542.1:0-10141 GCA_034695685.1 Galumna lanceata | reverse complement strand
TAGGGGGTCCCTTTGAGCGCAACAGGCCAGGGGGGGTATTTTGACGATTTTCGAGTCTCAGGGGGGTATTCCGGAATTTTGGCCCCCCTATTGGCCATGCCTGTATAACTGTATATTAATATTTTTAATTAACTTAAGACTTATTATTAAATAAGTGAAATCATTAAAATTTAGAATAAATAATAGTTAAGGAAATTATTTATTCAAAACGCATAAAAACCTGATTATATTCTGGAATAAAAAAAATCGGCAAAAATACCTTCTTTGGAATGGAGACCAAAATACCTCCTAATAATACCCTTCCCTAGAATTGAGACCTTTTATCATCTCAGTTATTATAGTTAATCGTTTCAATTCAGGATAGAAATTGAGGGCACTTTTCATGGCAATAGATTATATGCTCTTAAACACTGTTATCAAATTAATTTAGAAATAAACCCTTTAGTTATTATTTGTTTTTGTAATGTTCACCCCTTCTCATACTATGTTTCTTATCAGGATAAAATCTCTATTATAATGAAAAGATCTGACCAAAGGTTATCAATAATGACTACAAAGTTTGTTTTAAAGTATTTTCATTTATTTCAAATAAATTATTTGTCTTATGATTTATTTTTTCACATTTTGTTTTAATCTATTCATCACTTAAATTATAACCAAGCACCATTATTGAAAATTCCTATCATAAGTTTCAATAAAAGTATTTTGAAATTAAAACTATTAATAATCGATTAAACTATAAAATTATTAATTCTTAGTTAGAATATGTTATAATTAAAAATAAATTTAAATCAAAAAATACTTCTATTTATTCCATTTTTGAATTTCATTCCCGAATCGAAATTTCTTTCATTTTCAGAGATTTTTATTTCAAAATCTTTTGATGGAATCGTAATTCTGACCCAAACGGCAGACATTCTTTAAGTGGTGTATCACTAGAAAAGATAAACCAATAAAATAAATTTTTCAAAACTCTTCTTCACAGAAGAACATATTCTTACAAATAAAATGTCAATTAAATGATTAAAGGATTTAAAATAGAATAATGTTATCAATAATAAAATAAATGTAACGCTAGAAATGGTAATGATATGTGAGGGCCAACACTAACACAAATACGTGTGACTCAAAACTTAGATTTACGACTAAATAGATTAAAAACGATTATTTCTTTATAACTGAAGAAATATCTGTCCCTTTTGAAGACAGACTTATACTCTTCATTTCCTCAATTGTTTGTCATAAACCGAATACAATAGTATTTTAATCTCAAATTTTTTGAATTCCGTTTCAAGAAAATAGTGTAATAAAACTTATTTACTGAAGACATTATCGGAAGTTTTAGCAAGAATTGAAACGCTTTGGTTTGCAATTCCTTTACGAGAGATTATTATTTTATTTTTCATAATAATATGACAAACAATTCAATAAAATATATCAAAGAATTAATTTCTTTTTGAAATTAAACAACAATTTAGACATTATTTGTTCCGATTTTTATCTTTTGTTTTCAAAAGTATTGATTAAATAAACTCACCTTAAAAACTAATGACTGCTCTCATAACCTATAGATAACGGAATAACATAATTCTCATACAATTTAAGAACACTTAAAAAGATTAAATAAAAAACTTATGCATTGATTACATAAAAAACAAATCGATTGGAATTTCTTGATTTTATGATAATTATGAGCAAAATTGCACTAAAAATAAGTGATATTCATATATAGGAAGTATATAAACAATGCCATATGTGTTGAATTGGACGCACAATTGATTTTAAAGTTATCTGATATCATCAAAAACTAATATCGAGGAACTAATTATATCTTATTATTTGAACAGCACTTCATTCTCATCCAATATTTCAAATTATGGGTTAATTTGTTTGGAAATAGTTTTGTCAGAAAGTATTTTATTATAATATAATTATTACTTCATTACAATTCAAAACTTATAAACTTATTGTCACTCATTTCTGGTCCTATTTTCCCACTTTTCACTATTTATTGTCCAAAATAATGCTAGATCATCTTATTATTAACAAATTTATTTCAACTAAATTTTAATTAAGTATTTGATCTAGATTAAATTTTTAAAATGAGAATTAGACATTCATAACTTACTGGTTAAGTCTTTTGTGGAAAGTCTTCATTGGAAACATTTAAATGGATTTTAATGAGAAATCAACAAAAAATCAGTTAAATATTTCATTTAAAATGTTTTATAAAGAAAATGATAATAAAAATATTGATAACTGACTGACTTATTCAGTAGTAAACTTTTCGTTGCAAGAGGTCTTTCAAATATTATCTTTCACCTTTATTTATGTGAATAAATCATAAGGTCAAGATTTGATCCTGGATTATATCGACATAAATTTCAATTCAAAGTAAATGCATTGGTTTTGATATAAAAAACAAATGAGAAATCAGTTGTAAATAATTGTCAAAATTAAGTCAAATAATGGATTAGAAATTTACTATAAAAGTAAAGTTTGACTCTAAGTTAGTTCAAAATCGGTTGCAATGAAGTGTTTACTCATATTCTTATTATATTTATCACAAGTCATTTATTCATTGAATAGGGATGAGTGTGGAATCAGTCGTATTCATAATCATGGTAATCGTATAATTGGAGGAAGAGATGCCCTCAAAGGGGAATACCCCTGGATGGTTTCTCTTCAGGTCTTCGACTATTTGGATTACAATTATGTGCATTTATGCGGTGGACTCATTCTGGACAAACACTGGATTCTAACGGCCGGTCATTGCATTAGTTCGCTGTAAAAATTATATTTTATTTAATAGATTTTTTGACCAAAATTTTTCTGTGGTTTCAGAATAGATCCAATAAAGTCAATGAGAGTCTTAGTCGGCTCTAATCATATCTCAAGTGATGAGTTTTTAGCAGAAGGAGAGTATTATTTCATTGAAAAGTTTGTAATTCACGAAAATTTTGCAAAAAAACCGCCGCAAAACGACATCGCATTACTTCGAATCAATGGGGAAATCAAATTGAAAGCCAAAGGAATGACAAATAGTGTTTGTCTTCCACATTATCACCAAATTCTTGACCAATGGGTGACAGTTACCGGTTGGGGATTAACATATTATTCTGAGACATACCCTACAGTTCTTCAATCAATAGAACTTCCAATTATTCCAAACGATTATTGCAGAAAGAAATGGAACCACATTAGAGATACTGTATTTTGTGCCGGTTCTCTAATGGGAGAAGACTCGTGTCAGGTCTCATGACTTTTAAACTAATACAAAATCATTTAAATTATTGTTTAGGGAGACTCCGGTGGACCCGCCATTCAATTTGAGGGCAACAAAGCGATTGTCGTCGGAATTGTCAGTCATGGAAATCATATTTGTGGACAAAAGGGTTGGCCCGGAATATATACAGATGTCTCTAAATATTTGGATTGGATTCATAAGAATGCGGTCAACTGATGATAATCTAATTATGAAATACTTTTTAATTTATTTTAAATTAAAAACTATTATATAATATAAAATAATATAAATATTAATTACAGATAAAATCTTATAAACATTTGTCCGAATTTATTAATAAATTCTTTTTAATTTTTTTGGACTTTATTAGACTCCAGAGTCCGGAATAGCAGTCAAACTGAAGACTAAATTAAGAAAAATCTAATTTAGAGTTCAATTATTTTATAATATAAAAACCAATGAGTGCTGTAATCGATTCCATTTCAGTTTAGTTTTGGCCAAATTTGAGTATTTGTTCCAAACATTTTTAGAAAAAATTTTCGGTTAAAAAAGTGAATTCAAAAATTAGGCGATTCTACAGAAATGTGGCCACACTTTAGACACATTTAGACATCGATTGAAATGTTTTGGTAAATAAATTATCTAAAAGTTATAACAAATGATATTTTTGTCGAAACGAACTACAAATAAATAATAAAACTGATGAACAAATAATCAATAATTAATAACTTGATTTGAAAGTTAGCCGTTTGTCCTTACGGGCAGAATATGACCCTCACTATTGAATACATAACTGTCTAATAATTTACTAACAATTTGTTTGTCGTCACAAAATAATAAATATAAGTATTTGAGAGTTTCTGCGAACCAAAACGATTCCATCATATCTTTGGGTCTAACGTTATCCGGATTTCTCACGTCATCGATAGATGTGAAGCCACCGGAAGACACTTTTGTATATTTTTCAAATGCTTTGAATATCTGTTCATAAAATTATATCAAAAACCGATTGAAATGAGAGTCTGTTTGATAATACCTGACGACCCCATTCCCTATAAATTGGTTTCCCTGTGATGTGATATAAATAAAACAACGATTCGACGAATTCTGGGCGCAAAAGATTGTGAGCGTCTGCGGGTCTTATCTGAAGTTCGTCGTCATTCCCCGTCTCATCAAAATATGCAATTTCTGGAGAAAGGCCTGTCTTTGTCAGGTTATACATGAAATTACAGGTGCGGCCCAACTTTTCGGCTAAAACCAAATGTTCATTAAATGGTGAGCCATCACTAATAGAATGACCACGAAGCTTTGGCGATTTGAGTACTTCGTGGTAATATCCCAGCGCCAGAGTTCCCGATAAAAAGCAGACCAAATGATCCATTTTTGGATGAATATCACTAAAACTTGCCGTTCGGAGTATTTCTCCAATAAATGTTAACTTTAGGGGTCCTTTTGTTGTCCGGACGAGTCGTTTCTGTAATTCATCCATTGATTTGATATAATCTTCTTTAAGCCATTGAATACCGGTTTGAAGATATTGTTTTAAAAGGTACTCATAATATGAGTCCCCTCTCGCTCCTAAAGTTATGGTTCCTTTACTGAATTGACCCGTATATGGGTTTATATACATTGGAAGCAAATATTTCCCACTTTGAAGGGTATAGTTATGGATGTGTTCTGAAGTTTTAAACGACATTTTCTAAAAACAAATTGTAATTAAAAGAAGAGAATATAACTTAAAAGAAAACCTCATATTTATTGATTCCCGTCAAATAAGTCAAATCTCTTAACTCTAACTGAACGGTCGTAACCTCAGATAGAGAAGAATCGGGTGACCAGTTGGGCGTCTTTGCACTCCTTGTCCTTAGATTAACGTCACTGAAAGGCACCAAATGTTTTGGCGAATCAAAACAATGTATTAGTCGTTCTCCTAAATCGGCGGCTCTTATAAGGATTGTCGGCTCATTTGTTAGATGATATGCAGACAATAGACCGCCTTTTAGAGAGTATTAGTTATTGAATGAATCAAATAAATTAAGAAAATACTGTTTACCCAAAGCTCTTATAGTCATTTCAAAACAATTGACATCTTTGTATATATCGAAACGTAACTCATTCTTAACCCAATTGAGGGCTTCGTTGAACTCTAATACAATTCAAATGGTTTTCAAAAATAAATAAATTATAAGTAATGGAGACCTTCTTCGAGACCCATCATTATAAGTGTGTCCATTGAGTCTAAAATAGTGAGCCCAACACTAAACCAGTTATGTTTTGTTTTAGTAATAGGTTTGAGGTGATCCGCACCCCACGCGTACTTCTTATATGCATTCCATGAGTGAAGAGTTGCCTCAATGATAGCCTTCTGGTCTTTGTTTTGATATCTTTGAGCCGATTCTTTGAATATATTCAAAGACAAGGCATCGATTGTTCCCATCATTCGTTGTCCACCTGTTGTCCACTCCTTGTTATCCATTTTTATATTATTTCCATTAATTTCATTATTATTGTCGTTATTTTCATGGATTACGGGTCGAACCAACTGTTCATTTGGTCTTTTGATGTCATTTAAATGAAGAGTACTTTCAAATTGTTTATTAGATTCCATTGGAATCATTGGATTCAATGAATCACTTTTCGGTAGATATAAGACAACAATCAGGAAAACAGCGATAATAATACCGATCGTAAGATAAAGTCTTGCGATTCGTGGCATTGATTTCCATTTCTTATCACAAATCAAATGAAAAATTAAATGAAAATATTTAACAAATCAATGAATTACTCGTTTGATGTAAATCGCAGTCGAAGTCTTCTGCCCTTTGAGTAGTTGTCGACCGCTTTCGATGTCCAACGAATGCATTCTTTTCTCATTTAATAACAAATTTATATCCGAAGAGTCACTAATCAGTGTTTTCACATCTCTTCTCAATATCTCTTTAATAAGAATAAGTTTAATTCCATATGTTTTATACATTTAATTATGACATTTGTTTATAATTAGCCCCAAATCTGTATCAATAAATTCTCAAAAATAAACAGTTCAACTGTTGTATAAAAAAGTCTCAATTAATTATAAATAATTTATTTATTAATTAATATTTTAGCCACAATTTATTGATTATCAAATGAATATAAATATTTTAACCAGAAAAGTCTCTAGAATTAACTTGTTAGTCTTTTAATTCATATTTAAATTAGTTTATCATGTTTGTAGACTTTGGAAACTATAGCAACAAACTTAATATTACAATAAAATCTCGATATTGAATCATATCATTTATTAATAATTTTGATTCTATCAATTGTTTTTTTAATTTAATAATAAATGAAACAATAAAATGAAAAATTAATTTCATATAAAAATAATTATAATTTGTTTTTAAAAATTTATTAAAAGTTATTCGTATTTAAAAGTCGCAAAAAGCTGTTTATATTTACTTTAAATTTTCTCAAACTTTGAATACGTTTTTATTCAAAATATTTATAATAAGTTTTAAATTTATTATTTAATTAAAGCCATAAAAGCCAAGAAGTGTTGTGATGGCCATCAAAGTGGAAGTGGAGTATTGCGGGCAATGATATTATCGCCGCAAATATAAAGATTTAGAAAAACTAATCAAAGAATCGATGGCTGACGGGACTCATGAGGTCGATGTCAATGGCTTTAATGGCGGCCGAAAGAAAGCGTTTGAAATCAAAATTAACGGACAATTGGTTTACTCAAAGTTAAAGACCGATCGGTTCCCTGACTTTCCTTCAATTGTCGATTTAGTGGTCATCGCAGGGGAACAACAAAAGTCTTAAAACCTATTAATGAATGTCTTAACGATTAGTCTCTAATGAAAGTCTAATTTCTAAACCAAATTGTGATTTAAACTCGAAGTCTGACTAATCATTGAGTCATTTAATTAATGGTAAAATCATTTAATTTAACTGAAACTCAAATTTTATTAATAAATACATTAAAATCTGTATTTTATTTGCAATCAATAGTTGTAATCAAAACTAAAACTATATTTTTAAAGAAAATTAATTAATAAATAAAAGAAAAATATTTAAAATCAGTTATAAGTCATAAGTTATGTTAGAAAAGATGATCGCATTGACAACTGCCCACACCATTAGACGGCTCTACTCTTAGTCCTCTCTTTTGCCTTTAAATGAGAATTTAGTTAAATTGAAGTTATATTAAGTTATTGTAATTAAACAGAAGTCATACATAAGACAGTGCTGTCGATTGAATCTTCTGTTTGCTAACAATGGTTTCTTTAAATCTTTAGAACTCCAGAGTCTTTCAGCGACAGCAATAGCCCGGGGCCTAAAAATTCATTTTAGGTCCAAATTAACAAGTTATAATCATAATTTTGACTGACCATGTTCTTCCTATTATGTTAGATGCGTCGACCCATTCGCCTAAACTCAACCATTTTAATTATCTTTGAAATAAGTATAGGACATACCCCACATCGTGGCTTCGCCTCCAATTACGAGACTTTTTTGTTGATCGTCTCCTTTGAAAGAGTGTGGATCGCATTCATAATACTTATGCCAATCGGTTCCATAGGATATCTTATTGATATACCAACACGAAGACAGAATCGATTGGTAACCACTTTTGGTGACATTGAAGAGTTCACTTTCCCAATTTGCAAGTTTCCAAATGTGTACGATTGTGTCCATTCCGATATTAACCTTATTGTCGAAGACTTCCTGCCATACAATACTACTTCTGTTCAAATCTCTGATTATATCAATTATTTTTTGAATATAATATTCTTCGAGTTTATGAAAGCCTTCATTTGTTTTCAATATATTTTGTGTCTTTTGAATCATATTTTTTGATTTCATAAATCCAATGATATTAGGGTTCGAACGCCAACAGTTGTATTGTATTTCATCGCCGCCTAAATGTATGTATTTATCCGGAAATCTGTGGACAACTTCAGTAAATAAAGTTTTGATAAAATCATAGTTTGAATCTTTTGTTGGATTTATGGGACCAAAATGTCCGTTAGGTTTGTCATCAGTATAACAAGGGGTCAGAAGTCCTGGTTGTCCCCTACCCCACGATAAAGTATGACCCGGAGTATCGAATTCAACCAATACTCTGATTCCTCTCTCTTTAGCGAATTCAATGATATGTCGAATATCTTCAGCGGAATAGACGTGAGTTTTTGGATTATAGGCTCCCCTTTCACTCATATTTGGAAACACTTGACTCACATATGGAAATGACTGGTCGTCAACGATATGCCAGTGAAAGACATTCATTTTATTATAAGACATAGCGTCCAAACTTTGTTCCAGTCTTACTATAGGAATGAAATGTCGGGAAGTGTCTAATAAAAGGCCTCTAAATTTGAATCGGGGAAAGTCGTCTATTATTGTTGTATTAATAATGAATTGATTGAGTCCTACATTTTCTATGAGTTGAGAAAATGTTTCGACGGCACGAATAGCCCCCCAAACACTCTCTGCAGAAATATCTGTTCTCTCTTTAGTTATACGAATTGAATACATTTCATTAATGTCTGTCTGTAATTGGTTTGGGCACTCCTTCACAAAAATATTCACATTTTCTAAGTTTCCCCGAAAGTTCTCGTCTTTACTTAAATCTTTCTTTTGGTCGAATAAAGTCTCAAAATTTAGAGGACTAACCAGAGAACAATCTTCACGAAAAAGTAGTTTAGAATATCTATTGATAGTCTTGTCGAGTAAATCACATTTTTGTTTAGTTTGAGGAACGAATCTAAAGTTTTTTGGGTCCAATAAATAAAAAGTTTCTTCAACTGAAAAGAGTTGCGGAAGAGGCCATACATTATCACCGGTTGAAAAGTTGCGGTTTGACTGCAATCAAAATAAGATAATATGATATTATTGATATCATTAACCAAATTTCAAACATATTTACTGAAAGTTTTAATCGTTTTGGTTTTCTGTCGCTTTTCTTCTGAGCGAAAACTAAACTTATTATAAAATAAATAAAAATTAATAAAATTAATACTTTCATCGTTGAAATTAAACTAAAATCTGTTCGACACCACTTTTATGTGGAAAATACTGAACTGAAACCCACATAATTAACAAAATTAATGCATAAATTTCTCGTTTTATGATTTTTAAGCAAAAATTAAATGTTTGACATAAATTTAATGCAAAGTTTTGGACGTCTTATCTATAAATCAATGGATTTTATTTTAATTAATTAAATAATTGAATATTTCGTGACTTTTATATGAATAGCCTTAAAATGTGGGTCTAATCAAATCATTTCCATAAAGAGTATTGTTTGCCATTAATTTTAAGATTTTATTTGATTAAAACCGATATATTTAGTGTTTAGTTAAGGTGATTGAAGATTGAATCAAATGGCATAATCGCATTGACAGTAACCAGGACCATTCGCCGGTTCCACTAAAAGCCCTCGTTTTTGCCTAAAATCATATTAAAAGTTTAGTTATTTTTCACAAATTGTATAAATAAAAGCTCAAAAACTATTCAAAAATAAAGTGTAGATATTTTTTTGAAAAAATTAATAAAGAGTTTATATAATTATTTTCAACTCTTCTCTTAAAAAAAGAATTGAATTGAATATTATCACCAAAATAGACCTCATCTGATATGACAAAGATTTGACCTGAGATTCAGCTAAATTTTTTCATTAAATTAACTGTAAAACTGTCTTTTTTAGGATTAAATTTTTTTTAATATTAAAGAGTTAGTTTTAACTTTTCAATTAAAATGAACTATTACAATTTGACCTCACTCATAATAGATTCAATATTACCAGATGCAATTAAAGCACCGACCATTTCTATGGGAGATTTAATGTTAAAAGGTTTCAGTTTTACCAGATTCAATTTTAACAGATCCTCGATTAAAACAGAGAAA
>JAQFZL010001541.1:0-10151 GCA_034695685.1 Galumna lanceata | reverse complement strand
ATTAAAAGATAAATGAATTTTTTAAAATGAATCAAAGTATCAATGATGATGTATCATGGTAAGATAGTAAAGTTAAAGATGTCTTTAATCATTTTGATCTACTCTTAAGTAGCATTACTTTCAGTGGTTCCGACAGTTCTTGAGTTCGTACTTCTATTTCAAAGAGGAATTTAAGTCAGAGTTTGTCCTCAATCTGTAAATCTTTTCTTAGAAATAAAAGAGTATTTGAGAAAACATTTAATCAAACAAAAGGGATATCAAAGAGAATGTAGTGTTCAGTTAGTGATGAAAATTTCAGACTTCAAGCCATGAATTGAGTTATAAAAGAGTAGAAAAGTTTAACATTAACTCAGAATAATCTGAAAAAGACTTGTCTCAAGAGTTCAGATGTTTTTGTTTCTATCATTCAGTGATAAATTGTTTTAAATTAAAACTACTATTTTTATGTTATTCACAAAAAAGTTCAACCTTGATAAAACAATTTCGTTAAAACCACAGAATATGCTGAAAAAGCTGACGCACTCATGAGACTAATCCAGATTCAGAGATAAATAAAAGTAAAGTTTGTGGCCATTAGTTCAGGGACTGACTCTCAGACAGACATTGTTTCGCAACAATCAAACCATTTGTTCTTAACTTTCAATAATTGTCTGAAGAAAACCAAAGAACCGATTTAACTGTTCAGTGAAGTGACGACCATTTCTTCTAATTATTTAATAATAATAATAATAATTTCGTGTCTTATATTCATAGTATGAAAAAAATCCTACATTTTTGCCCATTTTTATGGAATTAATGATAAGATATTCCAAACATTAAGCCTATTAGGGAATAAAAACCCTAGCAGAAATGAACAAGATACTTTTTAACAATAAAGATTATTTTAATAATATATATAGCGATCGGATTAAATATTTATCTTTAGAGAGTTATTCCTTAAAAACAGAGACTGCAATAAATTTATGAATATTTTATAAAATATTGGTGAAATGTGCAAGCAGAATTTAAGTAATTCATGTGATAGATGATCTGAATATAAATTTATATGCAGGTTCAATTTTAAAGATAAGAAAATTCAAGAAATTATTTTGAAAACATTTTTAAATTCAACGCACAAATCAAGTGATAGTGACTTTTGAAATGACTTCCTTATTGTGTAAAGCTTTTTGTTTTTCATTCCCAATTATCAAAGGGATGGCCTGTATTGGGAAATACCTTAAATGACCATACGATGGATAAAATAAAAATTTACTATTTCTAACCATGCTAATTTTAAAACATCCTTTTTAAAAAAACGCTCAAAAAGTATAAGAATTTCAAAATGTTAAAAACAATCAAAAAACGACGAAATATACTATTTTTGATATTTTTTGGAATATTCTTTCTTATTTTCCCCTTTATATAAGTGTCAATTATACCTTGAATATATTCGAGTAATTTATTTTCCCGTTCTTTTCTTTCATTTATAGTGTTTTGTTTAACACTATTTTGTTTGAAATAAAATTCGTTTCAAACATTTTTCTCTTTTCTTGTTTTGAATCATTCATTGAAAACTTCTCACTAAATGATGTTCACAACCAGAATGAACCGGATCTTTATTCTGGTATTCAGGATATTCGGAAAATTCCTAGATATTCTCTAAGGAATAATAGTACTAAAGCATCTAGTTAATTATAATCTTTTTTGATTACAAGATTGAATATAATCTACAATAATAGAAGTTTCAAAGAGGAAAAGTTTTGTTATTGATTTTAATGTTAAGTTCAAAATAATCCTCAAAAATGATAAAATATTTGATTATTTTTATCGATTATTTAAAAAACCTTTCTTTAGACCAATCAAAACAGTGAATAGGTTTTAATGATTTTATTTTAATCCAGATTATTTTGCCTATAAACCAAGTTTATTGAAAATTAGAAGATAAAATGTAAAAATTGAAACTAGCTCAACTTATAACAAGAAAACACTATATAATTTATGAAATATTTTATAGAATATTTTAGAAATTAAAAATTAAATTAAAGTTTTAAAAATGCAGTGAAAATAATCACAAATAAAATATCCAAACCTTTCTATCAGTCATTGGTTTCATTGAAATTAAAAATGTTTGCAACTAATATTTATTAATAATTTGAACAAGGTGAATAGCTTTTAAGAGATTCTTGTTATAATTAATAGCAAATAATATTTAAAAAATGTTTAACCATTAATCAAATAAATGATTCATTGAACTAATGATTAGTTATTAATCAAATAAACTTTATATACATTTTTTAATATAATTGAAAGCAATTAAATAAATGGAATTCATTTTTGAATGATATAATTGTAATGTTTTAGAGTTTGTAGCAAGGTAACTTAATATATTTTCTATTTTTATAACCCAAACGTTTAGACTTTTATTTCAAAGATAAATTAAGTGATGTAGTTGTTTGTAATCTTGGTGAAACAACCTAACCAAGTCATTCTTGTAGTTCTATAATAGACATAATAATAAGAATATATTAAAGAGATAAAATGGGAGCCATTACTGAGATTTGATCGTCAATTGGACTTATCTTTACTCTTAAAATAGCAAAAATTGCGAAACTTTTACTTCAAATATGAACTTAAACTCAAATATCTTTCAAACAATAGTTACGAAACGTTTTCTCTTAAATCCATACAAAAATATATATTAAAAATGTTATGTAATGTAATTCATTGTCTAATGTTTCAACAATTTTGACCAGCGATGGCAAAAGACCTCGATCTCAGAGCGGTATTTTGCCTTTTTTTCCATCTCAGGGGAGGGATATTTTGAAAACCAAGCCTTTTTCAATTGTTCGAACCCTCGGCTCAGGGGGTATTTTGCGAATTTTTCATTCTCAAAGGGGAGTTTGAAAACCCCCTCTTAGCCATCTCTGTATTTGACCAAAAGTTTTATAATATATATATAAACATAAGATAATAAAATAACAGACTTTCCAATAGAATAAAGATTTAAAATTTGATGCAAAAAAGAATAGATTATCTCAAATGGAAATAAATGTCAAATATTGACAAACCTTTTTGGATGATTTGGTTTGCGATGTATTCTGTGTTTGGACCAAACGTTCAGCATATTGCGAGCTCTGCATCTTTTGCCGCTCCTTATTTGTTCTTATTATTACCACAAGAATAAAGACTGTTGAAAATGTGACTTCTTTTGTGGACCTCTATTTACTTATGAAAGAGTGACCACTGATTCGTAATTATCGCAATAATAGTGGTTATCAGCGATCGGTACTGTTTCTCATGAATGGCCTCCAGTGAAGCCAAACAAACGGACTTATAATGTAATGACTTTTTTCTCGCTTTTTTGATTTCTTGAGCGAAAAAAAGCAAAACTTCTTTTATTGGACAACACTTGACTTCTCAATAGGACTATGTTTTCGATACTGTATTTTATCAATTCTGAGCGATTGGCCAATAGTTAGGCAACAATTCATTGCAATTCTAATCTGTCTTTTCGTTCACAGGTTTTGTCAATTTATTCGAGGAATTGATTGAAAAGAATGACCACTACTTCAAACTTATTGAGAAGTTTTCATCAGAAACATTGATTGCGTGAAAACACAAACACCGAAAGGAAGTGCCATAAACTGGAATTTCATTACCAAACGTCGCGATCCCAACCAAATACGAGCAACGGTTGGCCAACAGCTGCAGATTTTAATAGATTTTCAAATGACTAACACTTTGTCTTTGGTTTTACTTTGGAGACAAACACGCAAACAATTACTACTCGCTTTAATTTTGAATTATTTGGAAATTCTTGAACTTTTTATTGCATTTGCAAGTTGAAAAATTGTGCTAGCTTATTATTATGCCATTTTTTGTGTATATTTAATTATTTACTGAGAATTTCTTTCACAATATCTTCTAATTATATACAAAGTTTCAAATGTTTTGTTAAATTATAGTAATTTATAAAAGTTGCATGCTAGTTGTCATGATACTTTTAATTTCGATCAAATGATAAGTTCGTGTCTATAAGAGAAATAACTACTTCTGTGTTGAGACAAAACTCATATAAAAACAAATTAAATGTGAGAAAAATGTACTCAAATATTAAAATAAATGAATTTATAAATAATTGATTTTCGTGAGAGACTTACCAAACAGTTGTGGTTTGAATTTTTGTGAGTCTTCTCTTCAGTCAAACTAATCAAAGATTAAAACTTTTTACTCTTAGTATAAGATTTAGAGAAAAGTGAAGAAAAGACTTGAATTAAGTGTGAAGTCAAACAAATTGAATGAGAAAAGAGATTAAAGTAACAAATGATTTGACACAAAGAATATTCTGTAATGTATTGTCGATAACCGCAGATCTGTTTGGTATTAGATTTCAATGACTGACAGTATATTCAGAATATTTCTGTTTCTCAGATTATTTGAGACTAAGGCGTGAGTGCTATGAGACAACGTCTCGCATCCAATGCAGACACATTCACCACTTGTCCACAAGAAAGGATGGCATTAGTTGATAGGCAGTTCTCTGCACTCTCTCCCAACTGCCAAAACACTTTGGAAATTGAGTGCTAAGAATTGTATTCAAAATCGATTTTCTCGAGTCAGTGCATGCGTTCACTTATTTAACGTTTCAAATAAATGTTATATCAGTTGAGCACTGGATTTGGGACTACAATACTCTGCGATGAAATGTGTGTAACGATTGCTCTTACATTCAGATTAATTATTCATTTGTCACTCTTTTAAACACATTTCGAATACTCTTTAAAATCAATTTGTTTTTACTTTACTCTTAAAATCACTTCCGTTTAAATTTACAATTTATATATCGATTAAAGTTTGACTAAAAACTTTGTCTCTTCATTTTTCAACATCTTTTTACTAATTCTTATGAAATAGATTAAAATTGACAAGATTCAAATAAGGTAGTTTTATTTTTGCTAGAATTGAGACTTTCCTTTTATACCATTAATTCTTAATAAATATTATTTTGTTTGACATTAAATCTCTACAGAAATGAAATTTAATTAAAATATTAATCAAATTTCTATGAGTATATGAGTAGGCGTTCAAACTTTATATTACTAGACGTATGTCGAGATGTGTGGATGCGTTACATTTGTGTCATATTTGTTATTCTCTGAATTCAATCAATTTTTTCAAATCATAAAATCAGTTTAAATATAAATACTTGAAACACTGTTGTCTGTGCAAGTTAAATAGCCAAGGTAACAACACCTACGGCTAACACGGATCCACAAGAAATCCATAATTCCTTAGAAATTCCCTCATTTAAGATGAAAATACGAAAAAATGTAAATTTGTTTTCATATTTTAGTACTGTTTCTCTAAATTGAATTTTGTTTGAAATTCTAATCTAAATAATGAGTGGAAATATTTATCACTTCCTTAGAAATATTCCAGTCTTGAAGTCAATAAAAATTCCTCATTATTTTGCAATAGTTATTACAGTTACGGGTCTATAGGGCTATAACTCTTGATTTAATAGCTATTCTGTGCCAATAAACTAAACAATGGAAATGGTTTTTTGCTTTTAAAACTGATTTATGACTAAAAACTCATTAATTGGTACTGAATTTGATGGGTTATATTTCTACCGAAAATACGGAATTTCTAAGAAAAATGTTTACAATTTTCCCCAAAAATTATTAGTTTCAGTAAAACGACTGAAAACACAAATGATTGGAAAAAACATTTTTATTTTTAAAGAAAAATAAAACATTTATTTTATAGTTATTGAAGAAATGATAAGTTTATTCGCAAAACTTGTTTGAATTGATTGACAAAAACAGTTTTGATTCTAATATTTTTCTTTCAAATAGAAAAAAATAATACAAAAAATCAGTTTTTCTGTTCCTTTCTTAGTGTTGACATAAAAGGCGAAGACTTTCTTTGATAAAAGAAAAAAATAAAGACTAAAACGTTTTCTTTTTATTCTTAAAGTAAGGAATAAAATGATAATAGAATTGAAATTTTGAATGAATGAGGATTTACTACCAGAAACTCCTTTCAATAAGACATTAGAATTGAGACCATAATGATCGCCAAAAGATGTTTCTGTGACCCAACCAGAAAAGAACTGACTCTCTCTCTCTCTCTCTCTCTCTCTCTCTCCCCCCTCCCACAAGACTGGCAAAGAAATACAAAACTAGTAATGAATGTAAAGACTATTATTCATTTGACAATTTATGTCTCAGTTCTGAGCCTCTGACAGAACTGAACGGAACTGTTCATTGACTTCTATTTCTAAGGTTTTCCCTTTATTTCAATTATTGAAACCAAAAATTCTGTTATGATTTCTATTAGTCTTATGACCTCTTATGTAGAAATAAGATATTTATTTTGTGAAGGTATTCGGTATTCATTTTATAAACAATTGTTGTATAAAATCAATTGTTTGTAAGTTAGTGTCGGGTCAACAAACAAAGTTTGTCTACACTTTTCAAACAGACATTTCAATGAAGTTTTAGTAAAGCATTCATTCATTCGGAATAATATAAACGATTTAATTGAAAAGATTTGTCAATTTGTGCGCCAACTTATGTACAGAAAGCATATTGAAGCATGTATTGTTACCATGATAGATTTTCTATTCATTCATTACATATTGAAGACATTTGTCAAAAGGCGCAAAACTTTTTAATATATGACTGTTAGTCTCCACTCAATCATTAATTCAAATAAATTTGATGTAAATTATATTTTTAAAAAGGAGTTCAGAAACAAATTAGTTTAGATTTCCTCAATATTTCAGAATTTAATGATTTATTAAAAGTTTTGTGAAATATTGTCGACTTTTTTTGCTTATTTAGCACTACTTTTGCCTCAAATATATTATATACGAAATGCGCAAAATTTCAATATTCTCGACATTAAGTTAACGGCTGACTACTTATGTCATATTTGGTGACATAACTCATGTGATAAGAATTTTTTGTTCAAATTCCTATCCTTTTGAGGCACTAAATAAGCCATAAGTAGTTCACTCATATGTGAGAGAAATATATTGCCTGAAAATCATAAATGATTTGGTTTTGAGCTAATAGTGTAGTCAAAGGAGGAAATATAAACTAATACAGTAAAAAACAAATATCTGTCATCGATGCTCAAATGATAGTCATCGTTGCTCAAATAAATGTCCTCTGCTCGTAATAATGTCACCGATGAAAAAATAGTGAAATTCACTCATATTTTGATAAAAAACAAACTATTTTTTTGAAAACCGCGAAAATTATTGAGTGTTTGTGTGACATTTATTAGAGCTCAGATGACATTTATTCGATCATCGATGACTAATATTTGAGCTGATGGACATTTATTTGAGCGATGACTATCATTCGAGCATCGATGATAGATATTTGCTTTTTACTGCATTTCTTTAAATTTGCTAAAAAAATGGTTATTAAAACTAAAAAAATCAAAATGAAAATTGAGTTCAACGAAAGTTTAACACATGTTATGGAATGTTACCAAAACTATACAACAAAAGAAATCAGAGTAAAATGTCATCAAAAGTGATCCGAAATTAGTTATTGTTTTTCTGGGGAAGTTATCTTGTTAATTTGTCTCATATTTTGTTATTAAAGCGTTTGTGATTTTGTAACAATAATTAAAACTTTTATTGTTTTAAAAAGTGTGACATTTATTTGATCATCGATGACATTATTACGAGCAGAGGGACATTTATTATAGCTACAAGGGCATTTATTTGAGCAGCGATTCCAGATATTTGCTTTTTACTGTAATTGTGCCTTTCATTCATTTTTGCTGTTGACTAATGTATGGCTCACTTTTCCAAGTGTCAGATGGGGTCACACCTGAGTGAACACAATTTCTCATTAATATAAAACATCGACACTCTATTAGTCAAAGTCTATGACAAGAATTTTAAAATCAATTCTCATTTCATGTCTCATTATTCCACTAAAAAGCTCAGAATATTCTGTGCGACACTTTTTCAGCTTAATTTAAACTGACTTTGTTTGAGGAAAATTTGCCTAAAGCTCCTTGGTTACTTTTCTTATTAATGAACGAAAATATAACTCTATATTTAGAGAAAAAGCTAAAACCCAATTTGTGAAGACACTAATCACTAGGGTATTGCCAGGATATTGCCAGGGTTAGTCTAATAAGACACAAATTGAAGAATTAGTACAGAATTCTAACAAACGGTTTATTAATATTGGATTTATTGATGAATAAATCCATTAAATTTAATTCACAGAATTAGGTTTACTTATATGTTATGCCATCGAATCGACTAATTATTGATCAGTTCTTATCTTTAGAGTAATATCTTTGAGTTTGGCTTCAATTTCAAGTGAATAAGACATGGCTTTGAAATTAATTGAGCATGATCATCACTAAATTATGGCTAAATAGTGACCAAACATATTTCATTTGATTAAACACTGAAATTATGAACTTGCACAATCCAAACAAATTTCAAAGTTTAATAATACAAGTTTATTTGGTATTCGGTTAGAAGGAAAGGTGAGCAAGGTCATATTTACATTCAATATAGACATATATGTCATATATTTTTTGGTTAACAACTTTGGGCTTATAATTTTAAGTCACTATTGTTAGCCCTGAACTCATTTCAGGCACATCTCAATTAGACTAAAACATACGTGACTTTCATAAAAATTGACAAAATTTTATAAAAATGGGACAACATTTCAATTAAGCATGCTAACTTTTCAATACATTCCTTGCTTTAATAAAACATTGAATATATTATTGAAATAAAGACTTAAACAAAGGAAATGTCGATAAAAAAATTAAATTGTAAATTAAATTTAAGATGTAAATGAGCTCAGAATCGAATGAGCAAGAACGTCCAATACATAAAATTGAAAACTATGAATGTTAACGGAAATAGCCGTCGACATCTTCTGTCGATTTCATTGGCCAACTCTTCCGGAGTTAGTTTACAATTCTGTTCTGTTGTTGTATTTGTAGAGAAGGCCGACGCTCTTCTGGAGGGCCGAAGAGACGGCTCTTCCTTAATGTTAGACATAGACTTCGGAAGATTTAGAGTAAGCGACGAACGTCTTCTCTTATTTAAGTCATACATCGGATCTGAAATCGACTCTTTACTGATGGATGACTTTCGAGTATTAAATTCAGAAAACCTTCGACTGATATTAGAAATGGTAGTATTGACTGTATTCTCATACAATGAGTCCAAAGAGGACAGACGGGAATAGGGTTTTGGGTTTTGGTTATCATTTATCCTCAAAATAGTGTTTTGACGCTTTCTTTTCAACTTTTTGTTTCTTTTCTTTCGTTTTTCGGTATTAAAGATATAGTTAACGACTGCGAACTCAATCAAAGACGAGAATATGAACACTATATTAATGGAAAAGATTTTCTTCAGTTCTTAGTGTAGAGAAAGGGAGAGAGAGAAAGATAAAGAGGGAGAGAGAGAGAGAGAGAGAGAGAACTGGGAATTGAGTTGAATAAAGTTATAATTAAAAGGAGTGAAGGCGTGAAAATAATTGGTTACCGATGCAGACCATATTCCATATATCGAGAGCATTCCAGTAGGGAACATTTGGTAATTGAGACTTGGTATTTTTGAATGTAGTGACCAGTGCTAACATTGTGGTCACACCGATACTGACTCGAGCGGGGGGTGATGTGATTTCTAGCCAGAAAGATGCCCATGATGCAAGAACAATTATGGCACTCGGAATATAAAATAGGAATATATGGTGAGCCCATTCTCGCGTCAATTCAAAGCTAACGCTGGCTCTACTGAATGTGTTGTTTTTACTGTATTTCTTTAATTCTTCTTTAGTGGTAAACTTTCCGAGACTGAACCCAATCGTACGAAAACTTTCGGCAGTACTATAACTGTTGTTATTCCTCCAACGAAGCCTTAGTCTATCGATTGTGGAAACACTGCTTTCCAACTGAAGCTCACATTTTTGTTTATCAAAAGGATATAAATGGAAATCCATATCACAGTAAATGCGAAGCATTTTTCTGTCAACAAAAGACAATCCGTTTCTTAAGAAAAGATTTTTTAAATATAATGTATTATATTTTAGTTGTTTAAAGTTTAACTCAATTATATTCGACTAAATTTCATGATTTTATAAAATATAATTAATTAAAATTTTTAATTT
>JAQFZL010001540.1:0-10152 GCA_034695685.1 Galumna lanceata | reverse complement strand
TTGTTGGATAAATATTAAATTTTTTTATTAAAAATATTTTATAATTTATTATCTCTTTTTACAGTTTAAGTCTTATAAATTTCATAATTGTATATAATATGAGAGTTGACTAAATAGGAGTACTATTGGACACACAATTAATATTATAAACAATTATATCAAAGTTTGAGTCAAAATAAAAATTAGTTTAGTTTCCATTTTTCCCAAATCAAAGTCTTTTGAGAATTTTGTCATATAATCGGATTAAAATCAATTAATCAAATTTTAAATGAATTTTGAAATCCTTTCATTTAAAAGAGTATTTTCTAAATTCTCTTTAATACAACTTTAATACTATAACTAATACTAAGTACTGCTAACCATCTTAACAAACAAAAAAAAGAAAACATTTTCTTATAAACATAAAACTATTAACTCAGAGCACCCGATTGCACAGATATGTAACTGGGTTATATTGCTACTGGGCATATTATAGGAGAGACAAAGGAAGGTAAAGGAAAGTAAGTGGAAGAAGGGGGAGAGAGGGAGGGATAGAGAGGCCGTTCAATCACTAATGAATCATTAAGACTCGAATTTTGATCAATACTTGAAATATTGATCAATACTTACAATCCATATTACGATCCATTTTTTTGCAGATTATGTGACATTTTTTTAAATCTACTAATTTTTATAAATAATTTTATAATACTATAAACTATACAATTGATAACAATTATTATAAAAAGAAATTTACATCAAATGAGTGTATATTTTGTCAGTAATAATAATAACGAATTTAATATCAAACAAATCGTCGATGAATTCAACTCTAATTTGAAGCGATTTTTAGTTAATTAATAATTGATTTTTCAAATGAATTAGAGTTTTTTGGCTTAAATATTATTATTATTATTGCAATTTAAGTGTAAAAAATTATTGAATTGGTCTAGTACAAAATTTATTATTAGTATTTTTCTATTTTCAGCCAAATTCTCTATTAATGGACCAAAATATTAGAAAATAGCAGAGAATCCAAACATTTCGACCAAATTTTTGTTGAAAAGCTATTTAAGTAAATAAAGAATTAATTAAATCTATTAAAACTTGAAAAAATCCAGTCTATTATTACTTTCATTTTAAGATTTAATCACTATATTTGAACTATCAATGCATTTATATAAGTAGTACTCAAAAATACTAATATAAAAACATTTGTACATTCAGTGATGGCCAGTGATTACATGAAAGCAGACCCCTGGAGGTTATGCTCCACTGCAATGCCAAGTTGCGCTTTACTGCAATACATTGAAAGCATTGATACAATACAATCCAATACAATTCAATACAAAATGATCCCGTCTTTTCCCGCATTTTATTTTATGATAATATGATAAAGAATAATCATTTATTACTACTGTGAAAATTCCATACGTCCCCAAACATTTTATCTAGAAGAGTTTAAAGATTTATATCTATCTCTTCCATGTATTCTCTATGAGTGTTATGAATAAATGGCGTACTTTTATATGCTATACATTACCAACTTTACAGTATCGGCCAAACGATTTGATTTAAAGTTTACAATTAAACACTTTTGTTTTGTAGGGTAAAGAGAAAAATATGAAATATAGAGGAGAGGTCTGATTCAATTGCATTTTTTCATACAACAATTTTGAAATGAGTGCACCAAATATCTCTTATATCCCTCTTTTGCCCATCGCTTACATTTTTAGATCGGATTCTTTCAAGAGTTATTCTAAAGTTTTTATGTTTAACTTAAAGTTTAATTGAAAAGTTCATATTTTTTCAAATTAATGTTAATTTATGTCATCAGAAACGCATAATTTAATATAAAATAATACTTTAAAATCGATAAAAATAATGAATTTAAGCCAAAGTTACTCAGGAGTCAAAACATGATTCATATTTAGAGCCAAATGGGATTGAAATAGACTTTTGTGATTGACTTTAAAATTAAATAAAAATCGATTTGAGTTTATTTATGTTTACCTGAACTCGAATTACTGGAATAGTCCTCTTCTTCTACAATATCTGCGAATAAAATTGAAGGAATGTTTACTTCAAGTTTTTAAACTCCTCTGAATTAAATTGATTTTTAGGGGAATGTTGTGGAGCTGATAAGCCTATGACTACTTCCAAACAATGCAATCATAAGGAAAGAGTTCAAAAAATAATGAAAACTAAAGATAAATGAATGAGTGCTTCGAATTAAACTAATATAAGACTAAACGATTCTAAGCCTTATTCTGTTCCTATTCTTAAACCATTCCCGACTCAATAATTTCTAACCAATGAAAGACCAGAAATTCAATAAAAATAATATAAATATATTTCATTAATGGCCTAATATTTGAACTATTATTGACTAATTTATATGGAGCAAAATGTATCAAGCTAATTAATCTGAATTTATTATAATTTTAAGTCAATTATAATAATTAAACTGTTATTTAAAAATTCATTTCCCAATTGTAATAAGAGGTCTTATTTGGTCAACACTTAATGTCTGAAAAATTAGATTAAAATAATTACCACTTGTTTTGATGTCTTTCTTTTGTTTGATTTGATCTAAAATATTGAGAGAAATTCATTTTAATTAATTCGATAATAAAATTAGACATTCAGTGCATTTCTAATCATTTGAGTTGAGTTTAATATTTTATACGAATTAAGTCTTATTTCAAATTGTTTGACAAATTCTGAGTGAATACAAAATCTAAAATATTTTTTTATGTATTTTAGATATATTTTCACAAAAAAATACTTTCAAATGTGATTGGAATACATTATTCGGCAAAAAATCCCAAAATTGTTGAATAAATTATATAAAATTCTATTTTTCATATCATGAGGAAAGTAAACAAATATACGTTTCATAAGCCAACCGTTCAATCAATTCAATCAATAATTTTCAAAGGTTTTGATGTTTGTTCGCATCAATAACTTGTAATCTCTGTTAGACATTACGAAACGAATGCTTTCTGTTATTGACTACAATAACATAAGCGTAAATTGACCAGGGATCATCAAGGGAGTATTCAAAGGGATCACTTAATTAATCCAATAGCTATGAGAATGTAGTTAATGCGCTAAGAGATGAAAAGCTCTTAATTTTTCACATTTTGTTTGTTTACTACATTTCGAATGAAAATATTTAAAGAATGGATTAGTGACCGACCAGTTATTTGCTTATTCACCTTGCTCATTGACAATAGTCATGCAAATTATGAATTTGATGATAATTAGGGTGATTTCAATGAAATTATAATAATAAATATGTTTGCAATTAATATTTGGACGGAATTATTGGGTTTTGGAATATTTTAAGGAATTATTATTTATATGAAATTAAGGGAATTCTTAATTATGTTTAGTGCATATTATGAGTATATAATAGAGAAGTGCATAAATGCATACATTTTTCGTGCAAATCAGTCGACTCTTAAAATATTGAACAATTGGGGGAAAGTTAAGGAAATGTTGTGTTGAGAATACTTGCCATTCATACTCTGAATTCTTGCAGTCGAGGGCTCTTTCGATTCTGTGTAATGAATTTCTGTGAAAAAGACGTTAGACTTTAGACTTGCATTCATTTAATTATATAAAACTTACCGTAAAGTCTAATAGAGCCCTGAGTAGAACCTAAACTATTTTTGGCGAAACAAAGATATGTACCTAAAAGTGAATTAAATATTTGCATATATTTAACAAATCGATTGATAAAATGATACCGAAATCATTGCTCTCAACTCTTTTGATCGTTAGTTTCATCTGAACTCTATAAGTCTTCTCAGAATTGGTTGCTTTAAACTTGTCTCCCGACACAATCATAAAATTATTGTCTTTTGTCCAATAATTCAAAGATAATGGAAACGCTTCTGTATTACATTCGAGCGTAACTTCACTGCCAATCGTCGCTCCAATTAATTGATTCGGAATCCAAATCATGGGCTGAACTAAAACACGAATTACACGTTTAGACGTAAAATCAATAATAGTGTAAAAGCGATGCTCTTTTTTGTTAAATTTTTGTTCTTTAATCAAAGATATCATTAAATTTTCAAGAATTTAATGGCTAAAAGCATTGATAGTAAAGAATCTAAAGTATCATGCATATTTATTAGTGAATGTCAGCATTTTTCATAAGTGAGAGGGAAAGTGAAGCTAATCTCCAGAGAATTAGTTTTTTCTGTTTTTTAATCTGAATTTATTGAACCATAACTAAAGATTAGGTCTTCGAAACATTTTTCCAGAATTGAGTAAAAAAAACTATTTCTTATATAGATTTGTCATAAGAAGTGGTGTTAAGCCTTACAGTGAACCTGTAGTACAATACGTCGAGAGACAGACGGCGGGACACCTGACAGGACAAAGAAAAAACATGTATTAATTGAGAGCTGCAAATACTATGAAAAATTGTGATATATTTGTTGTCTATATGTGAGTCATACCATTCTGAGCGATACATAGATAGGCACCCATATGAAGACGACTCACTTTATTAATGGTTAGCTCTTCTCCATCTAATGTTGTCTCTGAGTCAACGATAATAATAGGCTAAGACTGCGTTTCAAATCTATCAAAAGACTGATATTACCCGAGTTTAGGCCTGAATTGGTGTGAATTCTATTTTGCTGCCAATTTCCGTATTCGAGTGCCTGATTATCTTCTCTCCTCCAGGTCAAACTAACACATGTAAAACCACATCAAACATTATTATATAATTATCGATTAAAAACCAATTAGTGATCTAATAATAGTAACCATAGACTTAATCTAACCTAAAATCTATCTGAAAATCAAAGTAAAACAGCGCTAATCTTTACTTTTTAGAAGAATTAATACTTAGAGAAGATCTGATTCTTTGCATTCTTTTATAAGAAATTTCTTTGAGAACTTAATGAGTTAACGGGAAGAGAAAATAGTGAATTACCGGGGATTAGGGTATCCCTTGGCATTGCATTTAAGCGTCACATTCATGTTCTCTTTGACCATGGTATCTGTACTGGTCTCAGTATTGATGAAATCTGGTGGAACTTTGAGAAAAGCAAATTCGGGTTTTATTTCAAATAAATGATTGAAAAGTTGATTAAATATTTAATGAAAATTGAATTCATTAAATTCAGTCATATCTTACCGATTGTTCTGAAAAACTGTTAAATATTAAAATTTTAATGTTTGACAGTAATTGCATTTAAGCTTAAAATAATGGTTTAGTGTTCGCGACGGGTATTAAACGCACGAAAAATGTATGCAAATGTATGTATTGATTGACAAAATATATGTACACAAAGTGTTTAACTATTTTATACACAAAACTCTTAGTAATTATAAAAGGAATTGAAAAACAA
The DNA here is from genome assembly GCA_034695685.1 of Galumna lanceata. Classification (NCBI taxonomy): domain Eukaryota; kingdom Metazoa; phylum Arthropoda; class Arachnida; order Sarcoptiformes; family Galumnidae; genus Galumna; species Galumna lanceata. The sequence continues at coordinate 4,798 of JAQFZL010001540.1, read as the reverse complement.
AATCTTAATTATCGGAGAGAAAAGGTTTGACTGAGTTTTGAGTTAATATTTAGAAACAAATAATGCATTAATTATTGAACGATTGTTGGATTGTTTGATCAATTAATTACACATTTATTCAGAATAATGTGAAAAATTGTTATTATCTCTTATGGTTTGTATTGTGAACATTATTCACTCGTATGTCAGAGTTTTCATTGTCTTTCCGCACAAATGGTTAGAACTAACTCTACTTTCTCTACAATAGTCGGTATATAAATGGCATAAATAAAAAATGATGTTTTAATTCTTTATTATTAACTAAAAGGCATAAACACCACAAAAGATATGCTTTGAGTTATTGCTAGAAAAGCTCTCAACTCGTTTTATATCCTCTAAACGATTGAAACAAATATTGAAAGTGAAATCGATGCTCACCCGTCACATCCAGATATCCGATCTGACTCTTCATTGGCATTGTATTGATTTGACACATATATCCTTTCATAAACAAAACCATATTTCAAATTAAATAATGTTTTAGAAAATAAAATAAAAATAGTGTTGAAATCAAAGCATTTAAACCATTATATTAACCAAATAAAGAGGTGTTTCCAAACTCAATGAAAATTAATTGAAATGTCTAATACCTCCGCGATCCGACTCCTGAACATTTTTAATGTAAAGCCACCAAACTTTATCGCTGTAAACCAAACTGATCCGGCTATTGCGTGTTATTACTTGATGATGAATCGTCAATATTGTCTTATCCTCCACTCTAAGCCAGGCCACCTGTCATACACATATAAATAAATCTATTTATTGCCAATTATTTATCAGTTCTCTCTCTCTCTCTCTCATCCAATCACTCACTCACTCTCATTCTCACTCTCCCTCCCATTCATTCACTCACTCATTCTCAATGATCATGCTCCTTTTTTATTACTTTTTGAATCTCATTAGTAATAGCTTTGGGCTCTAAAATAAATTTTAAGATAAAATCAATAATAAATGTGCTTTTATTGTAAAGAATCCAAAATACAAAAGATTTTATAAAATACACATAACTTTGACATAACGCTAAAGAATAATAATAAGTATTTTATTCACTTTTTATTATAAAATGAGGAAAAACTATTTCTATTTCTCATTACAAGTATTTTAAATGAATTCATGTCTTTTATGATCGACTTTACACTAAAGGCGACAATAGATTCACAAAGTCTTTGTAAGAGAGAAGAAAAAACTTACCCGATATGTATCCAAATTATTAACGACACCTAAACAAACAGGAAATTATTAAATAAGTTTATTTAGAAAAAGAATGTACATTGAAATTTTGCTTCCCGGTTAATGGCCACGGTAACATTTGGCACGTGATCCACAAAGTCTGGCTCTTCGACAGGAACTGCAAAACGATTGGTGTCTAATACAACCCCTGGAGAGACATTTCATTTGAATATATTAATAAAATTAGAATAATTTAAAATTTAAATATTAAAATATTAACATGGTGATTTTCTAAAAGTATAAATTTAATATTAATACATCTATTGATCCCTCGATAGGATAGAGAGAACAGCACTTCTGTGAATTCAATTTCCTAAACTTCAAGCAATTTAGTTGTTTTTTCAATTTGTGAGACTTCAAACTTAATGTTTAATATTTTAAATGCAATTCACTAATCGATTATATAATAAATCAACCTTGCTCATAAAATGTAAATTTATAGTAAGAAATTTCAATTAAAGTAATTTTATTTTATTACTTTTAAAATAAAAGTTTAGTGAATAAACTTTTCAAAAATATTATTTTTCGTTACAAATAAAAAACATTTTTAAAAGTCATTTATTTTAAAATAATAGTCTTTTCCTCAAAACTTCTAAATATTTAAAAGAAATTAAAATAAATAAATGAATAAAAAAGTCATTTCAGTTCGCAAACAATTTTTTAATACTAGGACTGAATTTATTTGACCAGAATAATATTTTGGAACTTGCTCAATTTCGGTTTTATGTTTAGGTTTTGATTAATGCTAGTTGAAATTTCAGTGACAGTTGTGCTAATGTTTAATCGATATTCAGTTTTTGGGTTTTTGGCATAATTTCCTTATCTCGCATTTTATTTGAATTTTATTAGCAGGGGTTTAGCCAAATAAACTTGGTTTTTGAGTTAATATAAGTTAATGCACACACAATCGTCGCATCGATTTATTTGACTTTTAGTCTAAATTTTTTGATGTTTTGTCGCAAAAATGTATGAAAGGATACCTTTTGATCAAACGTTTCATTGAAATATTTTGGAAGTTTTGATATATAGTTGCGATAAATTTTAAGCTAAACTAACAAAAACTAAATTCATATGAATTTGAAATTTTTGATAAATTGTTTCTTTTTGTGCAAAAAATGATGTTTCAAAGTATTATTCAATATGTGATGAAAGCTATGAATGAAAATATATGAATAATAAAACGATAATTTAGTAAAAACGGAGCGATTGTCTCTTCGCATCATTAGGTCCGACATTAGGGATCGCATTATTGATTGCGTGATTGTAAGCAATCACTAACTTATAAACTCATGAATTAATGGCATATGTTTGCACTGATTATAACTTATGTCGTGAAGACATCCGATCAAAACATTTAGTTATGATCCGATAAATTCACAAATTTTTCATTACGTTATTGACCGCTAGAATTGCATTTCAGCACTTTTTAGCTCTGGTTTGACCTTAAAATCCATCTAAACATTCATTATATTTATATCAAAGAATTTTTTCAATAAACTTATTTTTACTTAAATTTAACACTATTTTAGTCGATATAATCAAAACTTAAGTCTTCTCTGCATGTATTTATAAATTTATCAAGGTGATAAAGACGCAAATGATTTCTTATCTTCTTAAGTTATCAAGCAAATTTTTGCTCTTCAATTATTCAAATTGTTTTTATCAGTTCTTAAGTGATATAATCAATAGTTATTATTTTAAAGAATATTATAAAATGAATGACCAAATGATCTAAACGTTTAGAAGACATGTATTTTCAGTTAAGCTGATAATCGCATTAAAATTAAAAAGTACTTAAAAATAGAAATAATGGCCTAAAAATGTTTTCACTGCAAATAATTTGTCAGAATTATTGTATTTTTAATTAATTTTATTTAACGCATTCCACACCTAAAAGTGATTTTTGCGAATAACAAAGGAATGGGAGAGGCGTTCAGTCCTTTGAATTATATCCATTATTATTATTATATTAATAGATGAATGAATGTTCACTTTGTTATCAAATTCACATCAATTTTAATATTTTGATTAATAATCGATAGACTTTTGTTAAGACTTAGAAATTAAAATTTATGAAAAATTAGAGAACATTTACGACACTATAAGCCTTTGAAACTAAAACTCTTTGAACTCTTATTTAATATTATTTGAATTAATATCTATAGTTTGCTATTAATTGATATTTATATATAAATAGACATAAATTTAGGCTAAATATTTAAAATAAACACATCTTTAATGCCACCCAAATGGCAATTATGGTTCATTTGGTTTGTTCAGTGAAAAGTGAAGGAATGGGGGAATAAGTGAATAAGGCAATAAGGCAATAAGGCAGGTGAAAATTTAATGCAATACTTAGTCTAAGAGATGGTCACAAATATTGTTATATAATAGGAGTTTATAGTGTATTATCTCTATTGACAATAAAATCAGTGAGAGTTTGACTTTTTAAAAGTCTGTCAAATATTATATAATATAATAAAATAGTGTTGAGTCACGCAATGCGACGATTTGGCCAAATATGCCTTAAATGTGTCTCAAATGGATTTTTCCTAAAATAAAGTGACAAAAATATTGTTTATGACTCAATAAAAGAGATTTGGTCGGAGTTTGGGCTGAAAAATATGAATTTTACTTTAAAATGTAATATTTAATAAAGTCTTTTGTGATGCAATTTATCACATAATACAGGGATGAACAGTGACTCAAATCACTTGAGGGCTCGTTTGCGCACAAAATTCATTTCAACTCATATTCTCTAAAAAATTTTTAAAAATCGAACAAATCTTTTATTGATTTTATATAACGTTTATATAAAAACTGTTTTTTTTGTTCATATTTTATAAATTAGAAAAAGATGTCCACTTATTTGATTTTTTGACATCCAGTGAATCACTTGTGCTCGAGTTGAAACGATGCGGCAAAAATGTGAAGTCAGCTTGCATATATAGCCTTGCATATAGCCTTGCATATACTCACTGAACATATTCACTCTTTTGTATATATTTTCATATAAAACATTGAATATAATATAAAAGCAAAAATATTTTGTCAAATATATAAGAAAAGTGAAGGAATGAAACTTTTTCAGTAACGCAACACTTCCTTTGAGGCCATCACTGGATGTCATTCACAATAACTTAGGGAACAGATATATGGATGAGAACACAATTACAGAAAGATTTGCAAACGTTTTGTTACTTTTGTTACCGGAAATACAATATTATTCTGTTTTGATGTCTTCATCACTAAATGCTATCATTTGTCCACAAATACATCATATTTTCAATTTGATCGTTGAATCAAGAGTTCAATCAATAATAATACAATAAGTGCGGGATAAGCATATTTGCCTCATATTGTTCTGCTTCCGAGATTTGGACATTGAAAGGACAAAAAATACATTGAAAGTAGATTGCTCAATTTTGTCTAGAAGCAATACTTCATTGAAGAGATGACCACTACTTCCTTTTATCAATACTTTACTTAATAATATCAAAACGAAGTAGAATTTCATATTTGACATAAC
>JAQFZL010001539.1:0-10159 GCA_034695685.1 Galumna lanceata | reverse complement strand
TGAAATTATGGCAAATAAAGTGATTAAACTTTAATTATTAATTAATTAAATCAATTGTTAACTTATCTTATTATAATCATATGCTTAATTTACTATTGATATTCAAATCCATTGACTCATAATTTATGAGTCATAAATTGTTTATATAATGTAATTTAGATTATGCCTGATGTTCATTACGAGCAACTTTTCTAACTTTATTTAATAATATTATTTTTTTGTATCATTTGATAGAAAAGTTTGTTTTTATATTTTATTGTAAATAGAATTATAGGTAAAAGTATGACTCAATTTGATAAGAATTAGGAGTGATTTAAGTGATAAACTCTTTAAGGTTTAATCAGTTAATCGATTGAGACATTTGTTTACATTTGAGTCAATCATATGAGTCGTAGTTTTTGGTGAAATTAAAAGTCTTCAAACTTTGCTTTTTGTTTGAGTAATAAATCAATGAATAGAAGTGACCTCTTTTGTTGAAATGTTGTAAACAAATAGAAAAGCAGAACAAAGTGATTGAGTGATGTTTTAATAGTAGAGATGGCGTTCAGTTAATGTCTGTTTGGGGTGGAGTTGTGTTCATATGTTAAGCCATAACAACAACTTTGGCTAAAGAGGAGTGAAATGAGAGAAAGCTATTGGCGTTCACTTCAGTACAGACTTAGACTTCAATAGTTTTTACATTCGATTCATTCAATTGAAATCAACTCTGAGTTGGACTTAAACTCAACGCCATTTCAGCCCCGAATTGGCCTTTGATTAGAATCAATCGACGGATTATTCTTGTGTCCAACACTTAATAATTAAGAATAAAAGAACTGAAAGTAAGTAAATATATTTTAATTTTATTTATTTCATGCGTTTTGCGTCACTCAATGCTAGCCTTCACTCAATTGTTTGAACTTTAAATACAAACCATTTATGCATTGATTTGATGTTAATGTGATTGTGTTTTAACTAATAATTGAGTAAAAATTAGTGACACTTTTCATTCAATTGTTTCACTCAATAAGAAGAATAAGCCATAGATTTGTGGATCAATAAAAGATTAGTCGTAGAGTTGGCCCAAAATCTGACAAAACTATCGATAATTTGGTATATATTTCGCTACCATTTTGTCGACATTTACTCTCATTCAAGGTTTTGATCACTTTTTTCAAAATTATTTTTGTTTTAATTTATCTTTTGTTTAATTATTTCAAATTAATAATTAATTAATTTTATTGAATTCATTTGAAAGTGAATTAGTTTTTATCTAAAGTGTAGTTAATTTGAAAGTGTTTTGTAGACAAAAGCTGTTTATCGTCTGAATTGCGTTTTGGGAAACACTCCGACCATTGCTTTCATTTCAATATTTATTGAATATTCTTTGAATTTAATTAATTAATTGATTTATTTATTGAAAAATTGATAGTTTTGTGTGATTTCAATGAAAATATAATTAAAAATTAATAACAAATCAATTTTTTTTTCAAGTCTTTGTCTTTACTTTAAAATTCATTAGTTTTTAGTTTCATTAAAATTCTCAAACATTTTCTTAGACTAAGCCATGAATTAAGTATTACTTTATTTTATTAATACTTCGATTAACAGATGACTGAATAAATCTTGTGATGCGATAAAAGTGTTATTTTAGTCATTTGTTTCAATTGTTTGTATGCATTGATTGCAATGAAGTGTTAACTTAACTCTTATTTATTTATTAGAAAATTAGTGGAATTTTTCATTAAAAAGATATTAAATGAGTTTTATTTCCGAAATTTCATTACCTCTTAATCGACATAAAAGACAATAAAGTATTTTCAAATCAATTATTTCCTCAAAATTTAGTTCAATTAAAACCAAACAATTCCTTAATTTTTTCTTATATTTACTTTAATTTTGATTTAATCTCTTATTTAAAAAAAATTAATCTAAAAATTATGTAATTAATTATTAAATATGTTTTGAATAATTTCTTATAAATTAATTCAAACGATAAGATATTAATTTCCGAACAGTTTTTGTAATTAGAAAACATTTTTTTATAAATACTTCCATTTGTTCGTCATTTTTAGCATCGGATGAGTGAGTGATATCGCAGTCAGTGTTATATCAATTGTTATTTAAGTGACTTTTTTTAAACTCAGCTGAGAATTAGAAGAGGAAAATATAGGTCAAGAAGTTTTGTTTTAAATGCTGTGCTTTAACTCGAATTGAGGTCTGAGTTCAGTGCTAACCATTTGCAATACATTTAATCTAACAATCGTTTGGTTTTCTCGTAATTTTAATCCACATTTTGTTTAATTTGTAAATTTATTCGTTAATTATATATTCAAACAAATGATTTATAGTTTAGTAACGATTGAATCAAATAATCTTAACTCTAATAAATTAGTTTTTAAAAAAAGATAATATTTATTATCGATTTTCAATTTGTGTCTGAATTTCGATTAAATATTTATTAATTTTTTTTTATTATAAAAATAATTATCTATTTTTGGTTTGAATTCATAGAAACGTCTTTCAATTGAATGGATGAAAGTTTCAAATGTTAAACTTGTTAAGAATCGTCTTATATGGCAGACAGAAAGTTGAGTCATAAAGAGGGGACTCACGCGTCGTCTTCTTTGAAACGGTCTCAACGTTGGCTCGGGTCGAGATCTCCCGTCAGAACTCGGTTTGTACTCTATTTGTATTTCTATTACTTTTTTCAACTTTACTTAATATAAATTGTATTTAAAAAATTGTAGATCAAAATCGTTAGCCTTTAAACGAGAAATATTTAGTGAGAGCTCGACCTCTTCAGAACTTCCCTCGACTTCATTTGAAAGTGATTTTTATAGTGTCAGCGATTTATCGATTAAAAGCAAAACCAATACTAAACGTCTCACAGAAGAAGACTCCTCTTCCGGCAAAAAACTCAAAAAAGAGTGCAATACGTCAGGTCTGACCCTTTTATTAATATAAAAACTATAAATTACTTTCTATTTCTTTAACTTTTGTTTAATAGATTCAGCGATTAATCTGACGGTCGATAAAGAGAAAAATACTTCAAATCTTTCAGTCGATTCTCTCAAACGGAAGGGAAGGCCACGAAAAAAATATCCGACGGACACATCACTTCTTCAGTCTTCATCTCAAACAACAATTGCAAACTCAGATCATTCACAAAGAAGTGAAACCAATTTGTTTTTTGATAAAACTCTTGAAGACTCAGTTCGTGCAAAACGTATTAAAAGCAGTTCAACTCTTTCGAAACCATTGGCCAACAGGATTGGGACGAGTAGTTCTCGAGAGTTGTCGGGGGGACAAGAGACAGGTCCTGACCAGACATCTACAACGGGGTCGTGTGCCAGTTCTCGTCGGCGTTCCTCCCGCCTCAATACCAAAGCGCCAACCAATCCTTCGACTTCTGTTGTGGGCACTTCTGTTGGAGCGATCCCTACCTCTACATCGAACACCAGTTCTGGAGGAGGAACCACTGGTCGTCTCGGACTACTCAGAGCCAACACAAGAAGTGTTATGGACGAGGATGTCGTTACCAATTCAGACAGTGCTCGGACAGACGCTTCGTCTCTAAACAGCGCTTCTGCCAGTCTTTCGAGTGGCGCTCAATCGACGTCTGTGGCCGCCTCTGTAGCCAATGTGTTGGCTGCGGCCGCCTCTGCTGACAGCGAGTCCGACGACAGCGAAATGGGTCGCTTACAGGCTTTACTTGAGGCGAGAGGTCTTCCTCCTCATCTATTCGGTGCTTTAGGACCTCGAATGCAGCATTTACTCAACCGATCGATCGGCACGAGTTCCAGCTCTAAAGCACATCAATTACTTCAAGGATTGCAGTCAAATGGCGATGAAGGACAACAATTACAGGCAGTTATGGAAATGTGTCAATTGCTTGTTATGGGTAATGAGGACACACTCGCCGGCTTTCCCGTTAAACAAGTAGTTCCGGCGCTCATTAATTTGTTATCAATGGAACACAACTTTGATATTATGAATCACGCGTGTCGTGCACTCACTTATATGATGGAATCATTGCCGCGCTCTTCAGCAGTTGTTGTCGACGCCGTTCCAGTTTTTCTCGAAAAACTTCAAGTAATTCAGTGTATGGACGTCGCGGAACAGTCACTGACTGCACTCGAAATGTTATCCCGACGTCACAGTAAAGCAATACTTCATGCAAGAGGAGTGTCGGCGTGTTTGACATATTTAGACTTTTTCTCGATTAATGCTCAACGCTCTGCCCTTTCGATTACAGCCAATTGTTGTCAAAACCTAACAATTGATGAATTCTCTTTAGTTCAGGAATCGTTGTCCACTTTGAGCGCACATTTGACACATCCCGACAAGAAATCAGTCGAAAGCATTTGTCTCGCATTTTCCCGATTAGTTGACTGTTTCCAACTGGACTGCGCTATAATTAGTGAAATCGCATCGACCGCTCTCTTAACAAATTTGCAACAGTTGTTGGTTGTGATACCACCCATCATAAGTACCGGAACTTTTGTTAGTGTTATACGAATGCTGTCTATAATGTGTTCGTCGTGTCCTGAAATTGCGGTCCAACTCTTAAAACTGAGTGAGTTTTTTAAATATTATTACAAATATTATTTTAAAACAAATTTTTACTTAAGATATTTGCGAAACTCTTCGTTATCTTCTTTTGGGTTCGAGTTCTATCAAAGAGGACATTGAATTAGTAAATCGAAGTCCACAAGAATTGTTTGAAATAACGTCTTTAATCGGAGAACTAATGCCTCGATTACCGAATGACGGAATATTTAGTGTCGATAATCTTCTTAATAAACAAACAGGAGTCCAAACAGACACCATTTTGTGGCAGTGGAAGGATGACCGTAGTTTATGGCATCCCTACAGTGCTATTGACAGCCGAATCATCGAAGCGGCCCACCAGTCGGGTGAAGACGAGATCAGTCTTTCAACGATGGGTCGCACTTATGTCATAGATTTTAATTCTATGCAACAGATCAACGAAGAGACGGGAACTTCTCGTGCAGTCCAGCGAAGAGTCAACTGCGCCTCCAGTGATGTCTCTAATTTGTCACACAATCGTGTAACTGATCCCAGAGCCGAGAGTCTTTCAAACTCTCCAGAGATGGCCAGTGCTTTCATTAAATCTTTATTCAATGTGTTATATGAAGTGTATAGCAGTAGTGCCGGTCCTGCAGTACGTCATAAGTGCCTCAAAGCTCTGTTGCGAATCATATACTATGCATCCAATGAATTACTTGAATCTGTACTGAAAAATCAGGCGGTTTCCAGTCATATCGCAACGATGTTGGCCTCTCCTGACTTACGCATTGTTGTCGGCGCCACACAAATGGCTAATATTCTGATGGAAAAACTTCCGGATGTTTTCGCCATTTTTTTTAGACGTGAAGGTGTTATCCATCAAATTCAGAAATTGGCAAAAGGAGAGGACAATTTGGAGTCGACCTCAGCTTCAATTTCTCCATCAGCCCATAACTCAGTGCCCCTCAACAGAATGGAACCGATTGCAGGATCAAGTTCTGCACCGGCATATCCCTCTCAACCCAACGTGTTCTTCGAAAGCACAATGAATATAAGCCCACCGAATAGTTCTCCTTTAGAGGCATCGCCGCCCTGTGATGTGCCCACAGAGTTGTTCTCTAGCGCTGTGGAAACTACTCTTACAAATGGTTTCACCAATACTGGAGGCAACTGTGCAACCGCTCACTCATTAACATCACTGAGTACTTCAGTTCCGGTCACTCCAACCACTTCATCGCCAGACATAATGTCTGCTCGCAGTACCGAAGACACAATTGTTGTGAACGACCCCATAGTCAATAGCGGGTAAGTTTTGTCGCTATATTTGTAAATCAATTTTATTTTTGATTAGTTTTAAACGAATTTTCGTTAATAACTCATCTTATGAATTGAATTTTATGTTAATATATTTGAATGATGAGTAAACCCTTACCTAATCTGATAAGTGATGAGCATAACTATCGCTTTACCGGATTCTGAATTATTTGAGTAACTCATTGATAGTGTTGTTAACATTTAACGAATCTAACCATTAAATTAACTCACAGTAGAACCGATGAATCGTTGAAACGAAAGAGAACTCGTAAAACCCTCAGCACCAGCAGCTCAGGCGCTACGCGTAAAACTAGAAGCGAAAGCGATAACAGCTCTTCTCTGAATCTTCGAAGTTATAGCACTCACAGCTCTGTGTCTAACGTTAATCGCAATTATTCCAATGAATCCGAAATGGCGACAACAACTCTGACCTCTCCCTATATATCTCTTCCCATTTTCATTGGGGACAATACGTCAGCCAATAATAATGTAACAAATCTGTTGAGCTCTAACTCTTCAGTGCCAACCCATACAACATCTCATAGTAGTCGCGCCCGACCGGCTTTCAGATTTAGTTCTGCTGCCGCCAAAACCAGTGCATTCTTTCAAAGTTTACATCCGGCCCGTTGGGCGCGTTGGAACAGTAGCTCACCCGCACTCGTCTCTTCCAATAGCGCCATGTCTTCGGGTCGATCTCAAGTTGCCTCCCATTCGTCAGATCACACATCAATTTCAAGGAACTCTTCTCCGAGATCTCCAAACAATAGCGGCAACAGAGAAAAGATCAGACTTTGGATTAGAGAACAGGCAAAAGCATTTGAAGATAAATACTTCAAAGATGAGTCCAACACTACTGAAAGTACTGATACCAAAGCACACCCCTCTCTTAATATTCTGAATCGACTGACAAAAGCCATCCAATTGTTAAACGAAAATCATATCAAAGCATTAGAAGAAATCCGATCTGTTGTGATGGAGGGCGACATCTCTTCTTTCGAACTGAATCACAGCGGACTCGTCACCAAATTTCTTCAATTTCTTGTCTCTAACAGTGACTACAATGAAAGTCGTGACCAAAGACTCAGAAGTTTTCTTCATGTGTTTTTCGGTACTCCACTCGAAGACTCTTTTGAATTGAATTCGATAGTCAGCGCTAAAATCGATAGCACTCCCCTCTCAGCTCTGGTCAATAAACTAAATGCCTGCGTTTCACAATTGGAACAGTTTCCGGTCCGAGTACATGATCTGGTCGGTTCCGGTACGGGTAGTATTCGAGGTGCCAGTGCTCTCAAGTTCTTTAACACTCATCAATTGAAGTGCAATTTGCAAAGACATCCCGATTGTGCTAATCTACGTCAATGGAGAGGAGGTCCCGTTAAAATAGATCCCTTGGCTTTAGTTCAGGCCATCGAACGATATCTTGTAATTAGAGGTTACGGAAAGATTAGAGATGAAGACGACGAGGCTTCAGATGATGATATCTCTGATGAAGAGTTCGATGACAATATGGCGGCGATGATGATCAGTCAAAATCAAGGAAGACATAGACTGCAGTTCTTTATTGGAGAACAGGGCCTCCCCTACAATATGACTGTTTATCAGGCAATCAAACAGTATGCTTATGGACACAGCAGTCATGCAGACGGACACGAAACAGATAATGAAGCGGAGACACCTGTTGGTCAGGCAAACATATGGGTCGCCACACATACCATTCATTATAAAGCATATGTTGAGTCGGATGGAAGTCCTACTCCCGGTTCAAACTCGATCTCATCTTTTAATTCGAGTCAATGTTTAACAAATAAAAATTTAAATAATAATAATAATAATAATTCAAATCAAAATAATAGTAATCAAAGTGGACGTCGAAGTAATAAAGGAAGTGCCAGTGGAAAGGGTGCTAAGAAGAAAGACGAGCTTTGGGTCGAAGGCAAAGCTCCTTCAATAACCTCACCATTAGATGCATATCTAAAACCAAATTTACCCTCAACCATTACAATACAAGATTTGTCATTAGAAGTGCTTTCACTTTTAAGAGTGATTTATGGTCTGAGCCGTCACTGGGGTTGGCTCTACAAACTAACTGAACCATACAATAGTTCACTAACCGGACAAGATTTCATTAATGTCAAACTGACCGCTAAGGCCAACCGCCAATTACAGGACCCATTAGTCATAATGACTGGAAATATCCCCAACTGGTTGTCCCAAATAGCCTACGCCTGTCCTTTTCTCTTCCCATTTGAGACGAGATATTTATTATTTTATGTGACGTGTTTTGATCGCGACAGAGCTCTCCAAAGACTTTTAGACAGTTCTCCTGAGCTGACGGGCGCCGATTCAACTGAAAGAGTGACCCCACGACTCGACCGAAGAAAGCGGACCGTTTCGCGCGAAGATATTCTAAAACAGGCCGACACTGTTTTACACGATTTGGGCGCTTCTAAAGCTTTACTTGAAATTCAATACGAGAACGAAGTGGGGACGGGTTTGGGTCCAACCCTAGAGTTCTACGCTCTCGTCTCTAAAGAGCTACAAAGAGCTGACCTCGAGATGTGGAGAGGAGAAGCCGTCTCAGCCCCCAAAGTAATTGTGCCACAGCCTAATCATAAGATTATGGCCACCTCTTCAACCAGTGCTAATGAAAACCAAACAAATCAAACACAAAATAATCAGCCGTCAGTTCAATATATTTATTCTCCAAATGGTTTATTTCCGGCACCGCTCGGCCGCAGCACCAAAGCTGGTCAGATCACTAAATGTCGTCAACGATTCAAACTTCTCGGAAAGTTCGTCGCCAAAGCACTTATGGACTCAAGAATGGTATGTCTTATAAATGTTTTTTTAATCGAAACAAATTTTTATCCAATAGATTGACATACCTTTGAGTCCAATTTTCTATAAATGGCTTTTAAGTCAGGAGTCAACCCTTTCTACCGCTGATTTACAACAAATCGATGCAACATTTTCGCGATCCGTTACTGAAATGGAAAAAATAGCGCAACAGAAACTCAAAATTGTAATTCTGTTGGTTTTGTTAACTTTGTTTAACTTTTTCTTTCTTTACAGTTGAGTAGAAATGAGGCGAATAGAGAACAAAGTTTGGAGTCTCTCAAACTTCATGGATGTTCTATAGAAGACTTAAACCTCGACTACACTCTCCCGGGTTATCCCAATATCGAATTGAGGAAAGGAGGGCGGGATATGTGTGTCTCAAACGATAATATTGAGAATTATGTTCGTCTATTATGTCACTGGACTTTAGTTGAAGGCGTTAATCGACAAATGGAAGCCTTTAGAGAAGGCTTTGATTCTGTTTTTCCTTCATCTCATCTTCAAGTGTTTTTTCCTGAAGAAATGGAACAATTGTTTTGTGGAAGTAATCAAAAGCAATGGGACGTAAAAATGTTGATGGAGTGCTGCAAAACAGACCACGGATATACTCACGACAGTCGTGCCATTCGCTTCCTTTTTGAAATTCTGAGTCTATATAATGTTGAAGAACAGAGAAAATTCTTACAATTCATTAGTGGTTCTCCGCGACTACCAGTCGGAGGTTTTCGTAGTCTTAGTCCTCCCCTGACTATTGTTCGAAAAACAATTGAAGGCGTCGAAAGTCCAGACTGTTTGCCGAGTGTCATGACTTGTGTTAATTACCTGAAACTTCCCGATTATCAGACAATCGAAATTATGGGAGAAAAGTTGAGAATTGCAATAAATGAGGGACAGCTCTCTTTCCATCTCTCTTAACAAATAATGGTTTCCTCTGTTCGGTACCGCCATTCAGTCAAATCCATTATATAATGATCTCTACTTTCAATCAATTGTTTGTAATAATAACTAATGATTGCAATAATTGAATCGAGAAATGCTTTTAAATAAGGAAAAGACAGCAAAAACTGAACTAATCTGTGATCACTTCTTTTGATTTTGTTTTTATTTAATTAATAATACATTTCTTTAATGTCTGAAAATATGCTTAAAAAATAGTTCGCAACCAATAATTGGCACAAAAACTGAATCCATCGAAAAGTGATATTTTGTTCGACTATTGATTTATTGGTTTAATTAAATTTAGTTCTATTGATATAAATGTACTTATATTCGACTATTACTCGAATACAACCAAAATAATAATAAAATCTGATTTTATATAAATGTATGAATTGAACAAAAAAAAAGGATTCAACGATTTTAAGTAATATTTTCTTCGTATAAATATAACTGAATATATATTTGTTCACATTTCCCGTCGTTTATACTCAATAAAAACTTATTATTTCTCAAATTATTGACTCATTTTATTTAAATTAAGAGAATTAGAGATTAT
>JAQFZL010001538.1:0-10163 GCA_034695685.1 Galumna lanceata | reverse complement strand
ATTGAGAATAATTTAAATAAAAAATATAAATTCAAAGCTGAGACCCAAAACAGATTCATGCAATTAATGATTGGTTTTGCAACAATTATATACTATGAATCGTTTACACGACTTTTCTTATATACAAAACAATATATTTGAGTTAAGTAATCCTCTCGTCTAAGAGGTTTATGAAATACCATAAAAATATTCCTCTATTATTATCTCATTAAAAAGTGATTTATTTTATTAATTATGATTTCTAAAACTTTGCATTAGATTATGGTATTTATCAACAATTCTTGTATTTTTAAAGAGAATATATTCTTGCTATTATTATTGATATTATCAATTTGATAGATAACCAAGAATAATTTTGGAAATTCAACTTATATTGTAATAGTTCAGCATTTGATGATTGGATAACTTGTTATCAGGTTATTAATGTGTCCTTCAAACAAGTTTAAAGGAAGTGCGAAATCATTAAATTATTAAATATTTATACAAAAATTTCGTTGAATTACTATTTGTTTTATAAACTAAATTTGTTTTTGTTATTGTTTTATGTTTTTAATTAATAAATAATTTAATGAATAATTTTTACCTCTTTTATAATGAAAATGGAAGCGACAAAAGTATGCAGTGTTTGTGGCGATAGAGCTTTTGGTGAGTCCTTATTAACCGCTACTAAATTATGTTAAATACAATTAATATTAAAATACACTTTCCTTTTTGTTTTGGCATATTGAGCAAGGAACTTCTGTGTATTCACTTGTGAATCATGTAAAGCATTCTTCAGACGGAATGCCTCCAAAATTAATGTAATGTTATTTATATCGAATTATTGATAAAAATTAAAAAATTGTTTTAGGAATTCAAATGTATTTACGGCGACGACTGTACCATAGATTTTGACACAAGAAAGCGGTGCAGAAAATGCCGACTTAGGAAGTGCTTTAAAGTTGGTATGAAAAAGGTATGAAAGTATCACTTTGAATGTATTTTGTAATACTATAAAGAGAATATAATAGTTGCAATTAATGACATTTTAATGTTTTTGTGTTTAGGAGTGGATCTTAAATGAAGACCAAAAGAAAATAAGAAATACAAAGATTGAAGAAAATCGTAAAAAGAAAATACAAAATACGGGAGGAATAGATATATCCCACAAAACAGATAATAGCGGCACAAGTAATGAGTCGTTTGTTTCGGATATTTCTCAACAAAGTTCTCAACAAATAGCCGACTCTTCAGTAGATTCAAACCAGAGTTCACTAGACTTTAGTCAAGAATTAGTTCCAGTTATGCGACCCCTCACTGACTATAACAACAATTTCACAGAAATGTTTTCACTGAATTAATGAACGCAACAAAGTTTTTGACAATTTTCTATACAAACATTACTTCTGAAACAAATGATATTAAGGAAGCGATGAAAGTGGTGTCACTTAAATGGGACGAAGAAATAAGAAAAATGGTTAAGACTGTCAAAAGTATGACTGCATTCAAAAATATCTGTAAAGACGACCAAATTTCTCTTCTTAAGTACGGCTTCCCTGAAATTGCATTCATGAGATCTGTTATATGTTATGACATTAATAGTGAAAAGTGGGTCATTTGTCTGGTAATTACAACTAAAAGCTTAATTAAATGATTAATTTATTTATAAATGAAAGGATGAAAACAACGCCATGATTTTGAATGTCGAGGTTTTTAAACAGCGCTCTCTTGAAAACTATGAGAGTTGTAGGAGTTGTATAAACCACCTTGCTCAAATTTGGGACTTCGATCATAATATACTTCATTTGGTATTAAAATTTACAATAAATAGTATTTTTAACTCTCATTTGCTTTTAGTTGTTAGCGATTGTGTTGTTTATACCTAAACGACCAAATCTGAGAAATAAATGGCAAATAAGGTTCAGACAAATGAATTTATTTCATTTAAAATTAACTGTTTTTTGTTTAATAGAATTAAACAACAAATTTACATTCATTTACTAAAACGCTATTTATTACTGAAATATGGGTCTGAAAGCGAATCCGAGTCCAGATTTTTAAAACTTATGAATGCCATCAACTTTTTACACGATTATCACGAAAAAGAGATCCGACAGTTCTTAAAGGGAATGCCTCCGACGTACCCCTTTTTCTTAAATTCTCCTCTTATGAAAGAATTATATGATAAAAACAACCTTGCTCATTCTAATTGTAATCTTGAAAATGATTTCTATGAATCGATTTAAAAATAAAAGATCCGTTTATTTGATTTCTTTAAATTCTTAATAAATATTTATATTTGACTCGAATATGAAAATGCCATTTGTTTTGGGAACTGACAACCTATTTGTTTGATGACTTCCTGAGCGCAATAAACACCACATTTGACACAAACTTCTAGTGATTTATTCATAATAAATTGAGCAAAAAATCCTCCAACAAAAGCATCGCCGGCACCGATAGTGTCCACAATATAATGTTCTTCGATTGGATTCACTAAAAACTCTTTTACAAAAGAATCTTTAGTGTCGGCCACCAAAACATTATCTTTTCCCTGAGTTATAACAACCGTTCGTCCATTCCTTCCTTTATATTCTTTATGTGCCATCATTTTAGTTATCGATTTTATATCATTTGTCTGCAGAGGAATAAAATTCGTATTATATTTATTTGGAAAAAAATACAGTTAACACATATTAAGTAATAATGTAATGAGGGTCACTTCAGTACAATTTAGCCCCTTTTTAGTAATAGTGTTTTCCAATAGTGGGTAATTTCCTATTAATTTCTAGCTGTCAGAGCATTCAACTTAAGTTTTAGTGAGCGTTAGTCGAACTGTTCTATGAGTGAATTCAACTAAAATTTTGTAATTAATGACAGAATTAAGTCAGAAAAGAACAACAAATTATTAGAAGTGATAAAAAAATAGAAGACCTGCCATCCATTGAGTCGAGCAAATGCTTGGGCTTCAGATTCATTACCAAATAGCAAATCGACGAATGGGTAAACTCTAAGTAAAGGTTCGCTTAGTTTTTGGCTAACATAAGGAGCAGAAAGATTAAGACAAAACATTTTGCCTTGGTTGTTATAGGAATTCATTGCCATTTCCATTATAGACTCGATATCAATACCCAAATGATAACCAGAAGTGTAAAAATATTGGGCTCTTTCGACATAACAATAGTTTTGTTTTAAGTGTTCTATTGTTATGTTCTGAGAGGCGCCCAAATATGCTATCAAAGACCTATTCTGACCGCTGTTTGTTATAAGACAAGCACTGGTTCCGGTTCCCGTTGTCTTATCGATCTTAGCAATGAAATTGACACCTTGCCCACTTATCTTTTCCATCATTATTTTGCCAAATTTGTCGTCTCCGATGGAACCCATAAAAGTAATACAATTAGGTTTGTTGAGCACCCATTCAATGGTTCGCAAAGTATTCTGAACGGAACCGCCGGCAATATATTGACACTCAAATTGAGAGGTAATTTCATTGTAAAGTTGTTGATGTGTTTGGTTGGCACGTATGCTATCATTTGACTTAAGCCCATACTTTTCAAGATAAGTTGAGTCCACTTTACATATTATATCGAGTAAAGGATGTCCTAATCCTAATAGAATTCCTTCCCTTAAGATAATACTTAGAATACTTTCATAAAGTTAACGATGAAGTTTACCTCACGTCACACATCTTTGAAATTTTGGTTTAAAACTAAAAATTGTAAAACAATTTGAAAAAACTTTCGTTAATCTAATCATAATTTTAATTTGTTTTCAACTTTTATGTTGTTTTCGATTTCAGTTCTTTTTATTGATACCAATTTATTAATAATATAGAGATAACTACAACTCTACTGAGATTCCTAACAAAACTACTGAAATATTTCGGTACATCTGTTTGAGTGAATAGTCATTAATGAAAAATTAATCAAATTATTAGTTTAAATGATAAGATAAGTATGTTTGGCAACCATAGAGTCATTGCAATTAAAACCCGAAATGTTATGAAATTCTTTCATTTTATAAATTAAATAATAAACGAGTGATGAGTGAACACTATTATAACAAACAGTGTCTAATTTGCGGGGACAGAGCCAGTGGTAAGACTTATTCTGATTTACATTTTATTAGAATTGAAATATGTTTGACTTAATTAACAATAATTTAACTAATGTTTAGGTTATAATTTCAATGTACTCAGTTGTGAGTCTTGTAAAGCATTCTTTAGAAGAAATGCTAACAAACAAAAAGTGAGACAAAATCAATGTTTTTTAGAATTAAATTTTTGATTTGATTTGTACTCAAAACAGGAACTCAAATGTATTTTCAAAAATGATTGTCAAATAGATTTGAAAAACAGAAAATTGTGTCGTTTTTGTCGACTCAACAAATGTTTCGCCATTGGAATGAAAAAAGTATTGTAATTGAATTTACTTTCATTTATTAATAATTGTGCATGGTACATTCACATATTTGCTCTAAGGAATGGATTCTGAGTGAAGAACAGAGAAAACTGAGGAAAAATTCTCAAAAAAGTAATAAAATACAAAAAATTAAATCCGAAGACAATTTTAATTATAACTGTTTGGATGTCAACACTTTTGAATTAATCAACGGAGACATCGATTCAGTATTAGATCAGATGGAAGACAATCATTCCGTCTGTAGTTATACCTCGGGTTCAGAAATGAGTGACTCTTTTTATGATTCAGACAATAGCCAATCATTAGTAGCCATTTGTCGATCCTTAACTAATTACAGAACGACATTAACTGAAGTCGAGGGAAACTATTTGACTGAATTAATGACTGCAACCAAAATATTGAAGTCTCCGATTGGAGGCATTACTTCAGAAGCGACCACTTTATTCGATGCCTTACATGTATTGATGAGCGCCAGAGCCAGTGATATACACAGATTTGTCACTTTCGCTAAAAGTTTGAGAGCCTTTCAATCAATTGAACAAATGGATAGATTGGCTCTAATAAGACCAGGGTCAATGGAAATATTTTATGTCAGAAATGTGTCAGGATACTTTTTTGACAATCACAAAGAGTACTATATTGTGGCGACAGTGAGTTCTTTCATTTCGACATTAATTGAAATTTATTTTAATAATTTTTGATAATAAGGACAGCGAGAAGTCGAGCACATGTCTGATAGACTTGGATTTGTTTCGAGAAACAAAGCCCTACTTATATGAGGCTAAAACCGATTTTTATCGAAAGTTTTCCCGCGAATGGGATTCGGATGAAATAGTTCTCGATTTGGTATTCATTCACTTTTAATACAAACATTTATTTAAGATTTTTTTTAGTTAACAACAATAGTTCTGTTCAGTCCCGAGAGATGCAGAGTTTCAGACGCCCAGAGTGTCAGGTAATCAAAGGTCAACCCATATTCAAGTTAATTGATAATAATATTTATAGACTCCAACAACACATTTATAAGTATTTACTCCAACGATATCTTCTTTTGAAATATGAATCGGAAACGGAAGCAAAAGCAAAATATTGGCGTTTAATGAAAATAATCGATTGTTTGCATACTTTGTCAGTTAATAACCGACGAATGGTTTGGGAGGAAAACTTCTTAAACCCAAAAAGATTTCACGCATTATTCAAAAACATCGATATATGACTCGTTATAATTCTTATTAAAACTTTTCAAATAAATAATTAATGAATTTAAAGGTCATTAAGTTTTTAATTCTGTAATTAAAAACTTTAGATTAAAAGTGATGTCAACTAAAATGGTTGAACACAATATCCCCAACGGTTTTAACAAATTTTGTCTCATTTAATGTAATTCTATAAAACTATTTTGGTATACCCCCTGGTATACCCCTCTTTGCCATCCTTGACAAATAGTATAGAAATTGACCATGTATATCATGTTGTATACATATAAGAGGGGTTCAATATTTATTATTTGAAATTATTAAAGGGTATAATTTTTAACAAAACTTGGTAATGATATTTGATAAGAATCTTATCATAAGATGTTTCTCTCTTCACTTTTCTGACACTTTTCCCCTGTTTTTAGTCAATACTAAAGTGTTTGCTCTCAAATTGAAATTTTTAAACTTAAAACTGAACTCTTAGTGACTAAGAATTTAAAATATTTTATTGAAACCAAACACTTTAGTTTCTAATCAATATCTTTGCAAAGTATGGCTTCACTTACAAAACTGATACATTTTAACCTCTCAATAGTGAACCCTCTGAATAGTGAAAACCTCTCATTAATAAGCTATCAACTAGATTTAGAGAAGTTCTTTTCCTATTGAAACTCATGTAAACTTTACCTCCCAATAGTGAAACCCTCTGATTAGTGAACGAAACTTCCCATCCCGAGGCGTTCACTATTGAGAGATTTAACTGTATTTTTTGTCTGAATTTAGACTTTGAAAATAACTGTTTGATAGTTTTCAAAGCGAAAACCTCAACACTTTTAAAATTTGTTGAGTCAACTGTTGATAAAATAGTTGTCAGTGTTTTAATAGAAAAAAATTGTGTTTTTCCTTCAATTTGGTGTTCAGATAATTAGCAAATTTTTATTATTTTTTGTTTAAAAACTGAAATTTAAATCAATAGTTATTAGAGTGCGTGAGAACTGTTATATAAGCCATAAATCGCGCAAACATTTTAAGTTAAAATTTTTAACACTTGAATTGCAATAAAACGATGCAATCATTTGCTTAAAATCGAAAGAAAAACGTTTTGTAATTTGTTTTGTGTCTTATAATGGGTTTTGACTTAAAGCGTTTCGAGAGTAATGTCGACGAAGAACTGATTTGTGCCGTTTGTAATGATGTACTCCAAAAGCCAACAGAAATCCCAGAATGTGGTCATGTCTTCTGCTACCAATGTTTGAATCAATGGCTCAAAAACGGACGAAACAACTGTCCCATCGATAGGACATTCATTGAAGTCTCAAAACTGAAGACTTCGAGAATTATAAACAATTTGGTCTCAAAACTCAACATTAAATGCGATTTCTTGGAGTTTGGCTGCAAAGTAGTGATAAGAGTGGAATCACTTCCCAATCACTTGAAAGAGTGTCCGTTTCATCCAAACAAACCAATAAAGTGTGAAAAAGGCTGTTCTCGTCTCATATGTCGACGCGATTACAATAAACACAACTGTTTGGAAGAATTGCATTCTTTGGTTAAATCTCAGAGCAATCAAATCGATAGTCTGAAGACCGACTTAATAGCCATTAGAGCTGATA
This sequence comes from Galumna lanceata, assembly GCA_034695685.1. Taxonomy (NCBI): domain Eukaryota; kingdom Metazoa; phylum Arthropoda; class Arachnida; order Sarcoptiformes; family Galumnidae; genus Galumna; species Galumna lanceata. The sequence goes on along the minus strand of JAQFZL010001538.1, from coordinate 2,951 downwards.
ATCAGATAATTACGAATGAAGTCAAAGAACTCAAACAAGAGTTTGAAAAGTTTTCGACAAACAAAATGCTATCCCTTTCCGACCCAACGATTCCATTCCTCAGCCCTTCTATGAAGACTTGTTCACAATATTCAAAAGGATTTACCAATTTGTCGATGACAATGACCATGGACAATTCAACTCAAAACGCAAGTTCTGACTCATTTAATCCAATATCAAGTACTCCACAAAAACAGATATTACGGCCCCCAGTCTTGAAAGTATCGAAAAGAAGTTCACCATTGACTCCATCGCCACCATTACCACAATTTGTATCACCACCGCAACCATCTTTACCATCACCACTACCACTACCACTACAAACAAACATTTTCTATAATACTAACGGCGAAACAAATTCCTTTTCCAACCGATTTATGTAAGTATTGTTTATACGAAAACGACTTAATTGTTGTTTAATATAAAAAGTGATTCAAATGGTTTTTTAAATATTTTATTCTTTGTTTTGAATTATAGGTTTGGAGAGGAGAGAGAGAGACCTCGAAAATTCTTGAGAGCAAAACGTCGTCTCCAACACTGACTGATTCACTCAAATGATTAGTAATCAATGATTACATAAGAATCTCGTATTTAATTAAAAATTAATAAAAAAAAAAATTAAAATAAAAAAATCAATAAATAAATACTTTTGTCTTAAACTAAATATTGTTTAAAATAGAAAATTAATTCATTATTAATGACTCATTAATAGTGATTTAATTAACATTAGTTTAAAACTTAATCTCATTTTAAAACATATCTTAAATACATGTAATCCTAAATTTAAATCTCTTTTTTAAAAATACTTTAAATACTTAATAATAATTGTTTTTAATATATATTTTACTTAATTAAAAGATAAACCAATTTTAAAATTTTCATTCAATTCAAAGGCCTTCAAATAAGTGAAGGTCTTATCAATTTAAAACAAACGAGTTATAATTACCATGGTTATTTAATGACTCATTTTTAAAGTAAATAAATAAAACTCGTTTTCTCTTGAATTTAAATTTATTTATAAGTTTTAAAATTGAATTTTTATTCACTTTTTTTAATTTAATTAAAAATTAGATAAAATATTATAATAATTCAATTATTGGCAGACAAAAAGTGTGTCGTTTGTGGAGATAAATCTTCGGGTGAGTTAAACATTAAAGTTAATACTAAAATTAATTGTTTAAATTAATGATCAGGGTACAATTTTAATGTCCAATCTTGTATTTCGTGTAAAGCCTTCTTCAGGAGAAATGCACTCAAAACTAAAGTAAATATAAATTTCTTTATTGAGTTATAATTATATTTTAATTAAATGGAAAGCAATTGAAGTGTCCTTTCGATGACAATTGTGTCGTAAACGCTGTGACCCGAAAATTCTGTTCAAAATGTCGACTGAAAAAATGTTTTGATGTAGGAATGAGAAAGGTAATATTTAATAAGATTTTCAAGTTTACCTTTCGCTTAATTATTAATTCCAGGAACTAATACTTTCTGAAGAAGAAAAACAAATTCGACGGAAGAGAGCTCTCGAAAAGACCAAAAGTAGTAAATCTATTACTGACTCAAGAGTGGACTCAACCACTAATTTAAGACCCGAATCATCCAATTCTTCAAATTTGAATATTGAAGAAGACTTTATGGAAGAAATACTTAACGATATTATTAGTGAAGAAGAAATTGAAAAACAGGTCAAAGAACTCGAGAGTAGTCTTAATGAAGAAAATGATGAAATATCTGCAGATGTCTATCGGAAGTGTTTAGAATTAGATTTTATGGTAATGCCTGTCATAAGACCCATAACTGATTATCAAAACAATTTCAATGAAATGGAATGCAATCGTTTGACAGAACTGTTCAGTGCTTTAAGTCTTTTGAGAACTCCTTTCGGTGAAGTGACCGCAAAGACAGACAATTGGATGAGAACTTTATATGTGGTCGCGGATGACTTCGAAGTCATTATTGAAAAGTTAGTTCAGTCATCAAAAAGATTGAATTTTTTCAATGATCTCTGCAATGATGATCAAATTGCCTTGATCAAATATGGAGGAATAGAAGTTTCATGTGTCAGACAAGTAAAGGGTTATGACTGTCAAACACAGAATTTAGTTGTGCCCGGGGTTTGTTTACTTCAACAATATATTCTTAATTTGTCATTAAAGCAATTTTAATTCCCCTTTTTATAGGAGAATCCAAAAGAATTTATCTTGGTCAAATTAGATACAATAAAAGATAAGTTATTGTACTTATATGAGGCCAACAAAAATTTTTATCAAAAATTAGGAAAAGAGTGGGATTTTGATGAAACGATTCTTGATTTGGTAATTATCTATTATTGTATTATATATTAAATTAATAAATAACTTGTGTTTAGTTGACGGCTATTGTATTATTCAATCCGAACAGACCTTATTTGACTCATAGAGAGCCCATTCGGTTCGTTAATTGAATTTTTAGAGTTATTTGTAAAGAATTATTTGTTTTTTAAAAAGATATCAACAATACGTTTATATGTATTTACTTAAAAGATATCTTCAATTAAAATATGGTTCTCAATGTGTGGCCACAACTAAATTCTTACGACTTATGAATACAATGAAATATTTGCAGGAATTGTATAAAAAACATATTCAACTCTATAAAGATAGTCGTAAGGAAGGAATAGCTGAGTGTGAGGGACAGCAGTCTATTCTCGATGAAGTTTATTGTATCGAATAATTATTAATTTTTTGTTGTTTTTAACGTTTTTTTATTGTAATTTTTGTTAATTTTAATTAAATAAAGTTTAAAACGAAATTAAAAACTTTTAATATTCAATATTAGATTTTAAATTCAAAATTATTAAAGACTTTTGATGTTTAGTAATGACCATGGTACTAATAAATTTGTTATAAAATATAAGTTTAAACCTTTGTTTG
>JAQFZL010001537.1:0-10166 GCA_034695685.1 Galumna lanceata | reverse complement strand
AATTTTGATCAAATATAAAATGTTTTTAATAATTTTTTTTTCAACAAATTTTTTTTAGATATAGTTAAATGAATTAAATATCAAAAATTATGTTTCAAAAGAATTTGTTAACATTGACTTTCTTTAAGCATAAACCGCTTTATAGCTATACTCACTATAATGATGATAACAATATTTCTTTATAAAATAAATAACTTTTGAATTAACACGATTTTATTTAAATCTTAAATTGAAAATTACATTATTTTTCCAAATCAATATATCATGCAAGTCTTGGAAGACTTGTGTAACCGTTATATAAACCATTATTCAACTAATTTTGTTTACATTAACTATTATTTTTAGTTCAATAAATATATTTGTATTCTATTTGAATATACTTTAATTAAAGAATTTTTTTCATATATTTATTCAAAAATATTTATAATTTTATATTTGATTCCAATGATTGGTTCAATAATTAAATTCAATAATATATAAGTATCGCTTAACTGAACACAAATCGATAAAATCGCATTTATAGCCCTCCCATGAAATGATATAAAAGAATAGACTTTAGAGTCTAAAGTTTAGACAATAATAAACTATAAACCAAATAGTGCTCAAAACCAAAACTATAACAAATTGATTGATAGATAGAAGAAAAAGTTAGTTTAAAAGTAATTCTCATTAAAGAATGCAATTATTGGTTGAATTGTTTGTCTGTTAATTATCCATAAAAAAGTGTTTAAGTAATTAACAGTAAATTCTAATTACTTTGTGATACGAATTCAGATAACATCTTCATCATGGCAAAGTGATCAAGTTCCACTCATTAATAATTATCAGCTCATTATCGATTGCAACATAAAATTTGGTTAACAAATTGCAAAATAATAATTATAATGATTTTTTAAAAGAAGTTTTTTCTAATTTTAAACAAATTTCAAACTTCTTTTTTTTTGTTTCATAATTGGGTTGACTTAAACATCAATCGTTTATTTCACAAAAGATAAGTTAAAAAAAATAAAAATTAAAAATGATTTTTAAAAGATTTCTTTGAGAAAAATCAGTTATATTTAAGCCCAGAAGTTGAGGCAAATTGTTATCGATTACATTTTTTTGAGAAACATTTTAAACAAGCAATTATTACTCAATCTTTTAATGAAAATAAAAAAATTATTCTATTTTTTTATTTACTTATTTATAAAAAGATTAGATTTTAATTTATTCGTTATATTTATAGAAAAAAGTGTTAAAAAATTATTGAATTATTAAAAGTTGAATTCATAGCTATTGACAGGTGTATAATGTATTGGAACTGAGAGGTCGGGCTGTGCTGTGTTCAGTGCTGTGCTCTAAACTTTTTGACACAAGGGTTACGCCAATAGCAAAAACAAGGCATAGAAAGTACTTTGTATGAGAAAAAAGAAGGAAAGGGAGAAAATCAGGTGAAATAATAATAGCACATGTATTCATACCAGTGCTCTCACTTTAAAATCAAGTCTCTGATTCGCCAAATATTTTTCAGTTGATTTTCTCTGAATTTCAACAAACTATTCATTAGAAGTGGAGTCAAAAGTAATCAAAACTTTTGAGCTCAGAATAGACTTTCTATTGTATACCCCTTTGTCTTAAATCCTATTATTTTAGCCTATTTTCAAAGTGTAAAGTAATTGTAAAGACTGTCCAAACTTTTGCTAAACCAAAAGGAAAGTTTTCTTTAATCAGTGAACATATCCTATCTTTGAAGTGAATCTGAGAATACAATTAATATTTGTTCAAAGATTGAAAACCAAACACCGATAACTAATGTTCAAATAGATGTGAATAAATTATTGAATATTTGGTGAGTCATTAGCTTTCAATTGTGTATAACTTTTTTTTGTTAAACATTTGGTCTCTAATGTCATAACAAACGTAGAATTAATTCAAAAAACAAATTTTTTAATCACAAACTCTTCTTCCGACTTTTGGTTGAAATAAAACATTAAAGGATTAACTTTTATTTATGTAATTATTTAATTTATGGGTTATTTAAATAATGAGTTTCTCTCATTTCACTGGAATTTTGAAAAATTCAAAAACTCAAAAACTCATCAGTGATTTTTCAGTACAGACTTTGTAATCGTGATATTTGTTAAATAGTGATACACTGTTTATATATCAATAGTTGTAAAGCAATATTTATCGCTAAAATCGACAATAATTTTGTGGATTTCCTTTCAATTTCACAAATAATAGTGAATCAAAAACTGATTTCAGTGTTTATATGAGTGTCTGATATTGAGCTTCAATGCTGTCATAAGTTGTTTCCCTTCTATTAATACTTTTTTCACTCATTTCCTAATTATTTCTTATAATTATTATTTTATTCAATGTTTTAAGTATTTAAATATTTTTAATAGACTTTACGTCAATAGGATTTGAATTTCAACTAAACTTTCTTTTCTCTCTTATAACAAATGATTTAATCATAATTTTTACTGAAACTTAAGAATTAAAAATTCATAACAAAATACTGAAGTATTTGTTGAAATCAATGAAATTAACACTAAAATTTAAAATTCAAATGTTATTAAAAAATTAATTTGTTTTAACTTATATTCTAATATTGTTTTTTGCAAAAAATGAAGAACAAAAGTTCCATACAAATAGTCGTAAGTTATAATTATTTATTTAATTAAATTATTGTTAATTTATATTAATTTTATAATAATATTTCCTTAAAAAACCGAAATTTTTTATTGTATTTTGTATTTAAAGGAAACTCCAATTATAGATAAATATGATTTCCACGAACACAATGGTGTTATAAACCCGGCCTTTTTGGAATCTCAACCCGAAGAAAACAAAAGTCATAATATAGTGGACAGTGATTATCGGCAGTGCTTTCATGTTAAAAATCCCACTCCTTTGCAATACCCGACAGACGAACTGACAATTCAGTACAAACCGAATGGATCTGAAGTGACCACGAGTTGGGTCTACGACTTCAACGCCGGTTCCTCAACACAGAATCATCACAACTCAATGGATAACACTATGAACGGTATGTATCGGTCTGTCTATGGGATGGGCTATAATAATCACCTGAGTTATGAAATGGATCTAAATAAAGATCACCAACAAATTGACGACAAAAAGAATTGCTGTTCATCTTGCAAGTGTTGGTCCATTTGCATCAAGATATTAGTTTGGACTATAATTGTGGTCTGTCTTCTCGGGGTCTTATCCAGTGTTGCATTCATTATATACATTGAGAAAATTGCGGACAACTCTCCAAACACGTCAAACACTACCGCTCTTTATTCAAACACTACACCTGAAGAGTGGAACAAAACTTCAAAGCCATTACTAATAGTGAAGACTCCTTATACTAGTTATACGACTACGCCCTCAACATCAACGACTACGCAAAAGACCGAAACCACGACTCCATCCACAGAAATGACCACATATTCATTAATCTCTACGTCTGAGTACTCGACAACAAACTATCCCTTAATTAGTAGTAAAAATCAGAGCCAAAGTTCAAACGAAACATTTCAAACCACAACAGAAGCGATGAAAGTAATATCTAAGACAACTCTAAAAACCGAATCCTCGCAAATAAATTATTCAATTACTAATTCCTCGACAACACTCGCAAATGAAAAGGAGGCCAACACTTTCACAATGAGTAGTGTTCCTTCTTTTACAACAACTTCTTCCCCGAACTTCACATCAAATCTAATTTATATGACAACTGAATCGATAAAAAGCATTGAGTCCAGAGTTTTGGCATCAAATTTGAGTTCAACACTAAATTCAAACAACCCTTCAGTTGAAACGACAACTTCATATCAGATTAAAGATAATAAATCTGATAATAAATTATTGGACACTAATTTAACATTGAAAACAGATAACATAACCAACAATGTTATGAAAAGTGGCCAACAATTAGTAGAGGAGACTTTACAAGACGGCAAAAGTCCTACTTTACACGGTTTTGTAGAAGTGGTTAAGAAAATGAAAGAGGACAAATTGGTCAGTCCTCAAAAGAATGTGACCATCCCTTTGGACATAAATACAAGCACTCCATCATTAATAGGTTCAAATAACAGTGAGTTTACTATAACTGTACCGGCTATAAATCAAACGGCAATTACTACTTCGGGTGTCATTAATATTGGGAATAAAGCCGCTAACGATAAGATCATAAACACTACAACAGTTCCAACTCTTTAGGTTAAAGACAATATGTGTATAACTAAACACTGAATGAAACAAAAAGTGGTAAAAAGCGACTGAAAACTGAAATATTTAGTCAAACAATTTTAGATTAATTATTATTATTACAAATCTTGTAAATTATAATGAATTTTGTGTTAAATGTTATATGAATTTTGATTATTAGTTTTAAAGAGAATTTTAATAATTTTATCATTACTAACAAACAGTGAAAATAATTTGTTTATAAAACTGAAAAATGTTTTAAATATTTCTTAAATTATCCTTTCAGTGATAAAACATGTATTTCCAGACATATTCATCAAATTAATTGATTGTAAAATCACAGGAAATTCTATTTATTAATCTATTTTAAAATATCTAAACAACAGTTTTTCTTGAATACAACTAAACCTTAATTATAATTTTAGATGAAAACTATTTATCAAACAAAGTGTTAAAACTCTTTGAAATATTTTTTATGTAAAAACCATTTTAATTGTTCTCGACTTTGATTTTAAGCGAAGATATTTCAGATTTAGTTATCATTTCAATCAAGTCTTTAATAAAAATGTTTTTTTTTCTGAAAAAGTTATTAAATGATTTCGAATAAAAAACTCATTAAATACATGATTACATTCAACTAATTATGAAAAAAATTGCAGGTTTATCATTAAAGGCCTTTTCCTTGACAACTCACATAATTCATCTATATAAAAAACTTAGCATGACATTTTTAGATCAATATATGTGTAGTTTTATTCTGTTTTAATATTATAATATTATATAATTCTCTGCTTATCTATTAGTGAATATAATACCCATTTGTACTAGATTATTAACCATAATGATTATTACATTTTTTCATATATTGAATTAAAGCCAACATTAATATTAGTAAAATGCAAAGGCATGTATAAAAATTGTCAAGTACATTGTAGATCACGTGAAGGCAATTTTTCATTAGTAAGCAATAGTACAAATATGTTATCTATCAAAAATTATCAATCATTTATGTAACACGTGTTACGTTTTCACTTATTTCTAAAGGAATAGATATATAACTCGATTAAAATTGTTGATAAATCTTCATATGATTTCTATAGCAATTAATCTGAAATCGTGGTTCTGAGGCCCAAAAGATTAGTTAATGTCTGAACCAAAACCAAAATACAGTTTTGTTACCAAAAATAGCAGTAAAGGGTTCAATACATTCACTCAAATTAGCGATAATTCAGACATTTTATCGATTCATTTAAACAATTACTTGATTTAAGTCTAAAGTTTTAATTAAACTTTAGTTTAAAATCCTATTAAAACATTTGATAAAAAAGGCATTAATTGCTGGTCTCAGGACTTAAAGCACAGAATAAGACAATGAATTAATCAATTCATGATTAATGTTTAGAAAAAAAAAATGAGATAATGGAAAGAGAAATAACTTTAGTATATTTTTAGCTTGTTAATATATTTGTACTTGTTATTTATGGCATTCATATAAACAAAAACTAACCTAACATGAATATTTTCATTAAAAATTGTCCATTATCTTTTCTTCTTTCTTACGATTTCATATGTCATCAGTATAATGGCTTATTGTTATATAAGCATGCTCATTTCTTTCATTTATTATATTTATAAATTAAGTTAAATGTCACAAAAATCATTTAACTTGTTCATTTTATTACATAAAATACAATGTATGAGTTAAAAATAAGTCAATAATAAATGAACTTGGTGATTCATTAGCTAACAATATTAGTCTTAAATGTTTACTTATTTTCAAAAAAAAATACAAAAGTTTTTCAAATAAATAAATATTAAACAATAAATACGAAGCCATTAATGACTGGATTTATCAGTTATTAGAACTTTGTTCGTCGTTAAAGAGATGAAATGAATCATGGTCATTAAACCATGATATCTCAAGTGGATCAAATTGATTTAATCAGTCAATAGAATCGAATATAAACATCAACATGCACATGAACTTGATCATTTTTTCAAAGATAAAACTAGAGAGAAATGATTCATTCGAATGAAAGAAAATATTGATCTGCGTTTTATTTAGCAAGCACATATATATCTTTGAATAATTAAAGGAAAATTTTCCACATTCCGACCACTATCTGGTGATAAAACTGGTTTAGAACAGTTTTTTATAACTGTTTGGGTAAAGCCATCAAAATCCAAATCAAATGAATTACCCTTCATTTGAGTGAATACAAACAAAAGTCATGTTATTAAAGTCATAATTAATTATTATTTTAGACCAAAATTTCCCATTTGAATATTTATATGCACTAAATATCTTCATTGTTGAGTTATTCAACTTATCTAGCAATAAATAAATGTCTACAAGATAAAATCCAGACGTCTAATTGTCTAATATTTCATTTACATCAAAATTGTTTAACTCAAATGACCGACAATAATTGAAATATTTTTTGTATAATAAAATTTTTATAGATTAACAACCTTGATTATTTTTTGTAGTAATTCTCAAAAAATTTTATCATCAATTTTTTAGCAAAACAGTGAAAAGCATTAAAGTTTTTGTTTATATGAGCAAAATGAGCTTGATATCAATATTTTCTTGAAAAATGCACTCAATTGTTGCCAACTCTTAGTTTTCTTTCAGTTATAAAACACTTACACTCGAGATAAAGAATATTGAGATTCAGTTATAATTCTGATTGGATTCTGTTTTGGGCCTCACATTAATATCGGTACTTTTCAGTGATGCTCAACAAGACAACTAAAAGATTATTCATTATCAAAGAAGCATTTTATTCAATTGGCAACTTGCTCAATTTATTTTAAAGCATAATGCGTTAAAAACTATAAAAGAAAAGTAAAAATGGTTATGAAATTTTAAAGTAAACTTTCAATAAAACCAACACTAGTTTGTATTATTTGTTTCGAAATTTAAGAATATTTTAGAATCAGCACTAATTATGTTTAGATAATAATTTGTTAATTTTATAGTGATAATAAGCAAGGTAGTGTCTCATATGTCAAGATATAATTTATATCATATAAACTATATCATCTCAAATGAATGTCTAACACAGATATTTAAAAATCTATTTTGTGGTGTGTTATTAGACAACAGTTACACAATAATGGGTTAGCCCTCAAATTCATTGATTTAAATAATAAAAGTAATCAGTTTTTATCAGGGATGGCAAATAGGGGGGGTATACCAAACTGAGACGATAAAATTGGAAGAATACCCCCTGAGACGCGCTAGACCCCCTCGTTGACGAAGCGCCGGCTCAAATTTTCCAAAATTTCAGATAATTTTACGATTTTTCAACAAAATATTCAATTAAAATGACTTTTGTTAAGTTATTTAATCATTTTAAGCCTAAAAATGGTTTATTTTTGATGCATTTATTGAAAATAACAAAATTGAAAAAATTTGAAAATTAGTCTTTTTTGGTATTTAAATAAAGTTTTTTTTTTTGGATAAAAAATAGTCTATTATTCACTTAAATAACATAAAACATCAAAAACGGCGTTTTAAGTGTTTTAAGGCAATTTTAGCATTTTTTTGAAAATACCCCCCCCCCCCAGATACCCCCTAAGATCGAGGTCTTTTGCCATGCCTGGTTTTTATCAAATATTTAATGGCCTCCAAAACTATATTACAGAAATTCACAATAATCTAGGCAATCTTGTTGCTTTGCACTATAATATAATGACTATATAATATCAAGTGTAATGTATTTTTCACAAATTCACCAAGATGAAATCTTTGCAACTTGACCATATTGTCACAGTTATTAAAACATGAAAAACCTATTAATTTGAGGACTTATCTAATAAAGTTAAACTGATTATACTTTGCCTTGGCAATAGGTTACATTGCCTTGGTAAAACTGTACATATATATACATTTTCATATCTGATGTTAAAATTGAAGATAAAGTAGTTTATAATAAATTGAGTTTTAATGTGTTTTAAAGTAAAATATATTTTCAATGAATACTTTTATTTTGAATATTTTGTACAAATCTCTGAGAAAATTCAGATTTTAAATGTAAACAAAATTTTATAAAAATCAGTTTTAACTAAATATTTAATGAAATATACATTTTTGCGGTAAAATTATTGAAAAATTTGTGACAATTAAATAAAACTCACAAATAGTTTACTAAATGAGAGAACACTTGAACTTTAAAATGTTGAGTAAGAGCTCAAGAATGTAGCTTATATTGTATTCTAGGTCTACTGAATCACTAGATTTGATTGGCTGATATTATTTGGCAATTGGTTACAGGCCTGCATTAAAAGCATCCTGATCTTTTTGTTTTCGTCTCTAAGTTTGATATTAGCTTTTTGTAGTTTAGAGATGAGATCAATACTACGGGAAAGAACACCAGATTTACTTAATTGAGACTTCGGGCCAACAATATTACGTAATTTCGTGATCTTATCATTCAATTTAGTTCTGTATCTGAACTCTGCTGAGAGATGTGCAGACCTTTTCTGCATTTGTGCAGTGGTTTCAGGGGCTGACTGTGTGGAGATCTTGCGACCCTTATTACCTCCACCACTAGTGTTACTCTTATTACTAGATTTGATTGCATTCGGTTTTGTTTGGTTCGAATCAATAGTACTTATATTGAAAGTAGAATTAGAATAAGTCGAGGGATAATTGAAAGTATCGTCAAATAAATTTCGATTATTTTCTTCAAAGTCGTCCTCTTCTTCGTCTTCATTCAGTGAATAACTATTTGTCTGTATTTCAGATTCAGATGAATAAAATTTTTCAAATGATTCGGATAACTCCTGACTATCCATTAGTTCTTGATTATAGTTTAAATTAATAAACGGTGAGCTCTTCTGATCGCCATTTGTTGAACCATTTTTAAGAAAAAACTGTTGACTGATATCTGGACTTATAGGAGGTGTCAGGAAAGGAGGTGAGTGACCACCCATTGAATACCCATTCATGTCTTTTGATTCTTCCACAAGAAATGGAAGGCTCTCATTGTCTGCTTCTAATCCCTGAAGAGAGTGATTCAGTTGTTGGAGTAGAGATGGAGAACTGTTAGCTGTTGTGACGGCACACGTGTTTGAGGGGTTTGTCGTTTGGAAGGACTTCGGAGACTGTTTTGTCTTCAAATAGTCGAGTAATACTTGTTTCAAACGGAATTGTATTAACATCCGCTCGTTTTGTTTTTCCTGACTTTCAATAACTTTTATCAAATGATTCATATTTGGAGGACTTGTGGTCTCAACTCTATTCTGATTGTAATTAATAGTATTTTGGTTGAGAGCGTTGTTGACTGTAGTCATTACCGGTTTATTGCCAGATATGTTTAGTAAAGTCAATTCCTCTTCAGTCTTGACTGTTGAGGACACGTCTGGCCCTCCATTGCTTAGTTCAATATGAAGAGGTGAGAGCTCACCAAAAGCACCCAAATGTTGATAATCGAGGTCTAAATTCATGATTTCTCCCATTTTGTCAATCTCTCAATTATTCTGTTCGACGAAACGGCAAATAATTTCAACTTCAATACACTTTTTGACAAATATATGGAAAATTGAATGACTTTTTTATAAGGATTTTCATCAAAAAAAAAATTACAAAACTTTTGAATTCAAAATTAATGCTAAAGAAAATCATAAAATCATGAATTCTATTGAAAAAAATTCAAACTTTATATCCAACTTTAAAGAGGCGGTGCCTCAGAAGCCTGTGCTCTGTTCCTAAAGAAACCTTATCAATCATAGATTTAATTATCTTAATTTATCCCTCTATGACTACTGCCTGAAATTCAATGCATATGCACTCACTTTCAATAGGAAATGCATAATTAAAATATAATTTGGGAATATGCAAGGTTAATTTACATCACAAGTGTCTAATTAATTCAACCATAAAATCACATTACATTTCTTATATGAAAAATACTATTTTAATAATTTAGAAAATTAGCTATTAATTCAAATTATATAAA
>JAQFZL010001536.1:0-10170 GCA_034695685.1 Galumna lanceata | reverse complement strand
CAAAAATGTCACATGAAAAGTTGTGGATTTGAGTGTCTTTTTTAATCTCAACTCAGATTCTTTACTTAACAGCTCTGATTATAGCAAATATGGCTAATATGGCGATCATTAAATATCTAACAACCTTGGTCTCTTTCTAGGGAAATTCATAAAAATATTAGCTTGGTATCATTTTAAAGATATTATATAGATCTTAATTATAAAAATTTTAGCTGCCAATGACCATGAACATTTTAATTAACGTTATAGTTATTTGAATTATTTAGATTTATACTTATGTAGGCTATAAGTTATAGCTTTAAAAGTTTGATAAATTGAACTAATGATCCATTCATACAAACACTTCAAAATCTAAATAATTCAATCAATTTTAAATAAAATGTTCATGGTCATTGGCAGACAAAAATTACAATTAAAATTTATACAATAATATCTTTAAAATGATACCCAACTTATATTTTTTATGAATTTTCCGAGAAAGAGACCAAGGTAGTAAGTTTTAAATTTCTCTCTCTCTCTCTCTCTCTCTCTCTCTCTCCTCCCCCTTCTCTTCCATTCATTTCAATATTATTGAGATTTATGTCAAAAACGTATTTTTATTAGAATTTTAGAGACATTAGAAATCATTAAACAGTTTTATATTAAATAAATTACAAAATGAATGAATGGGTGAAACATATGATTGTTTTATGAAAACAAATAAACTATATTTGAGATCAAATAAAATAAATAAAATGATGTCTAATGAAAACAAATGAATTGATAATTATCTTCATTTTGAATGAAGTGAAGAGCAATTGGTTTAAGAAAAATTGAAGACTGAGTGCATTAGTCGTCAGAAATAATCACAAAATATTTGAATATAAATAATAAACTATAAAATAAAATGTATTGAATTGTAGATAACTTATAATACATGGCAGTAGTCAATAGTTAGTACTCATTATTAGTCATTAATATATATTTCAGACTTGATTTGGAGCCTAAATTCAGTGATAAATTGATTATAACATATCGTCGTTTCAAATGATATATATTTCAGTCCTAAAAAATTCATTCAAAAGATTTAAATAAAATGTCATAAAATGTGTGATAAATATCTAATAATTTGAATAATTTAATTGTTTTTTAGTCTAATTTTGACTGTTTTTTGGTGTAAACCTTAACCTAAAGTATAATACAATTTTACAGTTGAGGAGCGGCCAAACGCTTTGTTGTACTTTGGATTGCAGTCAATTCGACTGATATTATAGTAATTTATATCACAAATTATAGGCTCCGGAGTTCTAACCTAACGGAGCTTTAAGTAAATTATTTAAAATTTGCAATAAATTCAATATTAATATTAACAGAATGTCGAGTGATTTCACGTGAAGGCAGTGCTGACCGGATGGAGAGTAAAATTGTCGTACACTTCGTTTAACTCATCCATTGTGTACTCTTCGAGAATTACAAATTCATCTAATTTGGAGTTCGTCTTAAGAGCGCAGTCGAGACAATGGACGACATGCTTTTTGTCCACTTCTCTCACGAATAATATATTAAAGACTTCCAACTAATGAAAAGTCAAAATAAAAACTTTAATTTCTTTTTGTTAGATAAGAACAACTGACTTCACAATTGACACAATAGTGCGCGGCTTCGTTTTTACCCCTTCCGTGCCATCGAATATCTCGGCCGACATTGTGTACGAAACAAAGTGTCATTTGGCAGAGTTTAAGGCTTCTCATTAATGAATGTCTGAACAAAATATAAAACTTTAGTCTTTGATTAATAGCAACACAAAACTTACTTAATTTTTTGGAAGAGTTCATCTTCAGATACTTTAATGTTCCTTGCTAAATTCCAAGTCAAATGTTTGAGCGGAACGATTGACTTAAAATTTTCTAATTTATTCCATTCATATCTCTCAACGGCTAATAAGTATTGTTTGGCAGTGAGAGGGCCGACATTCCAGGCTATGTTATTACACCAACCGACCGCTTGCACCCAATGGACAGTCCCTGCATTGACCCAAACCAGATCTCCGGGTCGTTGAAGAAATCGATAGACGGGTATATTATTGGCGAAGAGGTCATCGAGGATAGGCCACCAAGAACCGTGCAGGTAATTCAAGTTGTTCCTAATGTATTCAAATATTAAATTAACTAAATTAAAACCAATTAGTATTTACTTACTTTTCGCACATTCTTTGAATGACTCCCCAGTACTCATCGGGAACTCCAAACCATTCACAATCACCAGGACCAATATTTATATTGACAGAACAAAAATTATTGTTTTCCTGATGTCCTGGAGTTCGACATCCGGGAACTTTCATATAAAGTTGGACAGTATTCATGCCGAGGATCACATGCCCGACATGGCTCAACATATTACCAGCAGATACTACTCTTGCAAAAGAAGGTAATTTCATAAGTTCCTGGAGTTGTGTTTTCCATTTCTTTTCGTCTGAGAGATCGACATTTGTTCCAAATTTAACGGTTTTGAACGAACCGTTTCTTTTAGTTTTCTTTATTCTATTTTTTTAGAAAAAATTTAAAACATGAGAACAAAAATTGAAATATTAGTGAATTACTTGGAGGGCGCAGAAGAGTTAGAATCGGTGTCAGAATCTTTATAGAGCCCTAAAGCCTTGTCTTGTTCTTCTTTGAGTGACTCCTGGAAAGAAGATGCCTGATAGTGGGCATAGCGAGCAATTGTTGTATGCGAGCGATGGCTTTCACATCTCCACACCATTTGCTTTCTTTCGGGATCCCAATTCTCATCTGAAGGCTGTAATAATTGAGTTCTCACTTCAATCAGATGTTCTGGATTTGCCTCAACCAAAGTTTTAGTTGAAAAAAGGCCCAAATCTTTAAATGAATGCATAATTTAAATGTAAATTACAAAAAAAAGTAAAATCATACCCAGCTTTAGAACACTGGCTAACCCTCTAATGACAGCAATAGGATGTGCTAAACAAAATTCATGTAATTGTGGAGAAAAGGCTTCTTTTTTATTTTCGAGCTATAGTTTAAAAAACCACAAATCAAATATTGAACGCTTTTTATTAAATATAAGACTCACAAAAACGGAGGGCGCGGCCGGATGTAACTTTTCCTTGGGTAGGTGTGGATAAGGCGGGTCAGGAGGATTTGGAGGCCTTCCATCATTTGATATGAGACTCGAAACAATTCTTGTATTTTTTGGATGGCTTTTACACGAATCTATAATCTCTTTTGCGGTCATTTTGATGTTGAGCTGTGGTTGACTAGATGTCGATGAGTGCGGAACTGTTGCCGAAGAATTTTCGCCTAATTTTAATTGTGATGTTTTAGAGTTTTCTGAACACAAGAAAGAATTGATTGTTTGTTCGCAATTCAAACTGTTTTGGGCACTACTGGTGTTGGCAGTGATGTTGGTTTGACTAGAATTAATTGATTGAGTGCTTTGTGTTGAGTTGGACTCTAAGCCCAACTGTGCGATCAGATCCTCTGCCAGGGATGCGGTCACCTGACGCTGAGTAAGCAATGATTGCAAATCCTGATCACCAAAAGAAAGGCTTGAATTTATTGTCTTATTGTTAGCACTATTGGATTCATCGGAGACGGATTGGCCACTATTTAGAGCCAACTTTTGCTGAACACTTTGAGGTGACATCTTTGAGCCGGAGTGCAGTTGAGGAATGCTTTGGTTCAATGGAGGTCTAAACTGTGGACCCATCAACTCGTCTCTGGACACAGAATTCGTGGTATTCACTGTAACATCTGATTGAAAGGGACTGTTGGGAGCAGCACAAGGCACTGATGACTGTCCTTGAATTTGTTGCGGTTTTAATAAAGGCATTTGTTTTTGCTGTGAAATAAGACGACACTGTTGTTGAATGAGTTGATTCTTCTGTTGTTGACTCAAATTAGCCTAAAAACACAATTAACTAAACTTTTCACAGAAAGATGAACTTAAACCTGATTTTGATGCAAAAAATTCATTAATTGCATTTGTTGGGGGTTGAGGTAGACGGGAGAAGGAGGCGTCACTCCCGGTTCTGTAGGGGTCGCCATTCTTGGCGATCCCTCCAATTTTTGACGCTTAGGAAACGACTCTTCATTAGGAGTCGAACCTTGACTTTGTCGTTGGAAAGCATTTTGTCGGGAAGCCATCTCTTGAGAAATCGGGAAATTCCAGGCATCCTCTATGCAGGGAAGGCTCTTAGGACTAAATCATACAATTAATGATAGCTGTCATATGATGTATATATAAAGACAAACCTTTGTGTATTATTGAGGGGTGCATTCGAGAGCTGTGTTTGCAAAAACTTGACCCTTTCTGATAAGCCAGTGATTAGTGTGCCTTCAAATGAAAATTTTAATGAGAAATGAGTTCTGACGGTTAATGACTGGTTGACAACTCGTTTGCTTTTGTTTTTGTTTTTCACTAAATTTTTATCTAAAGTTCAAAAATAGTAACCTTTTCCTCGCGAGGCATTCAAATAACATTTGAGTGCGTCGTGCGGTTGGTTACAGTTCTCGTATAGTATTCCGAGGTTAGTCCAGGCGGCGCAATGACTTTTATCCAACTGAACAGAACATATATACGCCTGAAGAGCATCCATCGGTTGATTTTGTTGCTGATATAACACACTATATATGAATAAATCCTTTAATTGGTGATCAATGGTGTGATTTAATGGTAACAGACCCTATTGAGCACCAGGTGTCTGCATTGGCCTCTGCTTTGTCCACAGAATTTCTGTATGAGATGAAAGCATCATGCACTTTCCCCAGACTAGCATAACATCGACCCAAGAAGTATAAACTCTGTCCCGAATCGGGATCGGAATCGATTGAATTCTTTAGACAATTTAAAGCAAATGACTGTCTGTTATGTTTTTCTCCCAAAGAGTCGACGATGTGGTGCATCCAACCCAAGTGTTTATAAATGTCTGACCGCAACTGCGCTGATATACTCTTATCTTCAAGAAGTGATTCATACGATTCTTTAGCCAATTTATATTTGCCCTGAATTTCAAAGAGATGTGCGATATGGAAGTGGACTAATAGTAAGAAAGTTTATCAGAAATGTTTGTAAAGAAAATGTAGAAATCACTGACTTTCTAGTTTGCCAACTGTACACACATTTGAATCATTAACGGCTAACTGGAAGTGCTGTTCAAATAATTTATTTTTGATTAAAACGTTTTGATAAAAAACAACAAAAATAATCACAAATACCTTAAGTGAAAGATTATAGTCATTTAGAGTTTTGAAGATGAGTCCGAGTCGTA
Organism: Galumna lanceata; assembly: GCA_034695685.1. NCBI lineage: Eukaryota > Metazoa > Arthropoda > Arachnida > Sarcoptiformes > Galumnidae > Galumna > Galumna lanceata. The sequence goes on along the minus strand of JAQFZL010001536.1, from coordinate 4,904 downwards.
GGTGAGCCTCATTTGCTCGATTGAAGGAGGGCTCGATATATAAAACCTGACGAAAAGCTTTGATTGCCCTAAAGTTTAAAATCAATCGTAAAATCAATGGTAAATCTTTCGATATTATTGGCGACAATAAATCGATTCAATACAGAAGAGAGAAAAGTTGTTTAACAGACAATTGGCCTAAACTTAAAACTGTTCCCAAAATAACGAAACTGTAAACACTTTATTGATCTGAAATTATAGCCCAAATGATGGACGACAGCTATTGAAAGCGATCTTTCGATTATATGTCTAAGGAATGGAAGGACAGACCCACCACTAAATCGGAGCCGTATTTCAAAATAAGCTTAAGGGCAAAGAGAGAGGCAGTTGGAAGAACAGGCAGTTTTAGGAATGCTTTTGGGACTGAGCTTTAAAAGTGACACAAGTGTCCCAAAAGTAATACACAGCGACTATTGTGACACTTGTCTCAAAGATAGCTGACCAGACAATAACAAAAACGTCACCACATGTGAGACCCGAATAGCTATAAATATTTTACTGCTCTCCAAATGATATCAATAATTGAGTTAAAAGCAGAGAACTAACAATTTTGAGACCCTTTCCTTTGTTGGCCTCTTTATTCTGAATATATTGCAGCTGCACTATTGGACTCCACTTCTGGACTACAACTATAAGCAAACTCTTCGACACACAGTGTCTTTATGACAGGTCTGTTGTGCACTCCTTCATATGGAAGGCATACGTGACTGAAAAATCTAGTCTAAGGCTAAAGTAATTTAAGTAATGAATTCATTAGAATTTGCTTCTAATGACTGACTATTCATTAGAATCGATTTAAAGTGAAAATTATAACTGAAATCCAGAATAGAATTAAAGCTAAAACAAAGAGGACTCAAACCGATGGATGTTTGGGCCGATCGCGAGGATATGCAGATGTCTTACAGTGAAATCAGAGCTGTTATATGAGAGAGATGTTAATCCAAGGGCATTAAAGAGCCTCCAGACAAATACTAGTGTTAAGGCGAATAACCTCTCACTACTTAATGGACTGACACTACAACTAAAAACACTTTTCTCTCAAACTTTTGACAAAATATTTACCTGAAGTCCAAATATTTTTGATCGAAAAATGTTTTGTAAACACAACTCAAACACCATTTAAATGTTAAAAATCAAGATTAAGGCCAAAGCACAGACACATCACGTACACCAACAACACAGAACATCCTTTGACTTATTCACAGTCTTTCTCTGTTCAGTACACTAATCACAAAGAGTGAGAGCAATAGAAAGCCGTATAGTTTGCACTGAGTCTGACGACCATCACATATACAACACAATAACCCAAACCATTCCCCTTAACGCCGCCCTCAGTTCCCTTTCCCTTAAAGCAGTTGAGCAAAAGTGAGTGCACTCACAGTCAAACGTGAATCGAAAGAGAGGGGAATATGTGGCACAACACAAGCGTTAGCACAAGGCATAGGCTTTCCTAAAAATTTGTACTCAATTCAGGCTTTCATAGTATAAGAGATAAAATTTTTTTTTAAAAATGAGTGTTTCCACTGATTTTGCTCAGACAGAGAACGAACTAAACAATCAGACAATGCGGTAATACTCGTGTCGTCTGTGAACAAAACACAACACAACAGGAAATTACATCCTTTTCTCACTAATTATAGAAATACTGAGTAATTACTTATTATAAAACTTATTATTAGAGGAATGCAATGAATGACTTTCTTATCAATTGTTTAATATTTTGTCACAAATTTTATATTAAATGTTAAGACTTACCAGTGATAGGCATTGAAGTGGAAGTACACCAGACCTAAACCGAAGAGAAAGGACACGTCCTGAACACAAACATAAATATTTATAATTAATTCGGATTTTATCCAAACATTAGAGGAATACTGACTTTCCAGTGCTCTTCATTTAGAGAGAAATATCTTTGATAAGAGGAGAGGGCTGTCAAACACAACACAAAAAATACTGTTTATATAAATCAAGAAAATTTGGGAAAACCATACCCTTTGCGTAATTTCCTAATAATAAGTTAAAGTCTCCGATTTTACAATAAATTTTAGGGTCCAATCGTTTGGACTTAAGTTCAGTCAAAACCTTTTCGTCTTTAATTTCGATCGTATTTTTCTCAATCTTTTCGAGCAAAAGATGTCTTTGAAGTAAAGCCATTTCCAGAACTTTAATAGCCTTTTGATTAACAAATTATTATAAATCTCTTCATTTATTAAATAAAAATAAGACAAACCTTAAGAATCAAAGATTTTGTTTTAGCGTTTGATATGTCGTCCAAACGAAGAACACCGAAAAGACGACTGAAATCAAAATTAATTGGTTAGTAAACAGACAATTAAGAGGTGACACAAACCTGTCCACATCTGACAGTTGTGCCAATTCTTGTGGCGTCAAAATATTAGGACTATTCGACGATTGACTCAATGCTGTCGAAGAATTAGCGGTTTCTTCTGAAGTAACCATTTTTTTTTTTGGTTTTCAAATAATTAATTAAAATCAAATGAAAAACTAATTTTTAATTTAAAAAATTAATTTAAAATAAATATTTAGTTAAAGTGACGACAAATTAGACGTCACTAAAAGATGTCCACAAAACACATCTAAATAATGAAGAAATCAACGAATGAATCAAATTATTATAATTTGATTAAATCCTTGAAAATAAAAAAAATTATTTGTTTTGAAACGAAGTTTTACTACTTTTTACAGATTTAGTACTTTTTAAGACATGAATTTGAGGACAATTCAGACTTCAATTCAAATATAAAAGAGAAACAATTTATAAATTGATTTATAAAATGAAAAGAATGGCGACAAACAAGTGATAGAAATGCCATCCAATGGACATGAAATCAACTAATTCGTTGAAATAGAGTTTACGAGTTGTAAATTACAACCAAAGGATATCCGGGATATCATATCCCAATAAAGGCCGGTCTTATATCTTATTGCAAGTTATACGTTGATTTCAAAATGTTGAGAATTGGAAAACTTTGGAAAATTTATTTTTGGTGTACTGTCATGTTCTAACTTAGAACTTCCAAGTCATGGACTAGGTCAATAATCACTTAAATATATTAACCAAAAATAGTTTTGAAAGCTATAAAAGAAATGATAAATTTAAACTTTATTATTATTAAATTAACAAGATTAAAAATTAAAGGTGTTGTTTTCATAAGTAGCGCTTGAAAATATAAACAAGTTCATATAATAAATTATTATTATTAATACTGAATAGTAATGATAAAACTATTGAATTTATAGAATAGTCACAAGTTTACAGTATGTAAACTTTACACATTTTAACGTATATTCATTATTCTATTCGCTTAACAAAATTATATTCATTATTCGATTACCATTAGTATAGAGCAGACATTTGCAAAAGTTCGAGATTCTTGAGTGTCATTCTTATTGAGAATTGAAGTGAATTTGCTTAAGATTTTGTGTTTTTATTAAATCCATTTTAATTCACTTTAAATAAATTTTAAATTATCGATAGCACTGTTGACATATGCAAGTGAAGTCCCTTGGTCGTTCTTATTGCACAATAACTGCCTCAAGAAGGGTATCCCAAACCGCTTGGTTTGAGACAGTTTCAATCGCAGTGTTCTTATTGCGCACTTGGCTTAAGCCAAGTCGCTTCAACCCTCAATAAGAACGACTCATATCACATGATAACTTTAGTAGCGTTTAAAAATTTTTCTAAGGGAAGACACACTTTATAATAATAATAATAATAATAATTTAAAATCAATACTTTACAGATATTCAGTTATTTTTGTTATTAAAATGTTTTTCATTTACAGTTTTCTCAAATTAATTGGTAATGAATTAAAAAGTTGTATGTAATAATAAAAATAATTTTTATCGCAAATATATTTAGTATTAAAAAATAGGTTTTGTTAAAACACCATCTCTTGAATCACATAATTCAAAATATGTGAACCATTTTTAGGTATTGTTTTAGTTTTGTTTTTTATGTCATGAATTAGCTGAAAAGTTCTTTGTTTTTATCTATTCACAAAAAAATGTATAACGGAAATTTAAGGCTTTCATTATATTATAAACAAAATTTTCCAAGTTTATTGCCAATGAACTTGGAAATTGTTTTTGGTACTTTTTCTAAATACTTTAACTCTGATATCCTACTGTAAGTGAAATAATATTGTTGGAATTAGACATTTCATTCCATAACAAAGAGTGAAAAATGAAAATAAAATAAAAGTTATGACCCTGTTTAAAATAAAAATTAATTATATCATAATAATTTTTTTAAAATAATCCACTTTATAAAGAAAACAATTTTTCACTTAAATTATTGTAATTTAAAAACAAAATTATTTTTCATACTATAATTTCTTATCTAAAACCAATACAATATAATTAGTTAGAAAAATATTTTGACAATGTTAATAGATAAAATCACTTTAATTCAAATATCACTTTTAATAGAATGAAATTTTTTTATCAAAACATAGTCAAAAATATTATAAATGTCTGTTTTTATTAAAATATTTATATCTATAATATATTTTCAAAAGTTTTGTTTTGTATAAATACATTAGAAACTCAAGAATTCCAAAATAGCAAAATTTTTTATATGAGCATATTTGATAAAATTAGCTTGTTACATAAAAAATTTTTAAGCAATTGTTTTGATCCATTATAAAATTTATTAAAATATTATGAAATTATTTAGTTTCTATTCATTCATTTCAATCCTTGGTAGTTAAAATTATTTGGTCTAATTCCCGCCTAGGGGACATTACTACTTTTTTGAATTAATTGATAATGGATATATTTACAGTAATCTGTAAATAAATGATAACCATTTATTAAATTTATAACAGAGTTTAAAAAACATT
>JAQFZL010001535.1:0-10177 GCA_034695685.1 Galumna lanceata | reverse complement strand
TATATATATATATATCTCTTCATAAAAATAGACTTATATTGAAATTTGTTATAAATTTGTTTATTTTATATCGAAAACAATAAATGTTTATTTAAATTTGATTTGTATTTATTGAAACCTTATTTTGTGCTGAATTTCATTAAAAATATATTTCTTCTAAAATCATACTTTAAGTCTATTTTTCCAATTTTAAGGACATTTTTGGGTTTTCTTTTGATTTTCTGGTATTTATTCCTTGGCTCAGATAATATACTTTATTTTAATCATTAAAACTGAGAGGTGTTTGAAAAATGAATTAACAAAAGTAAGGAAAGCTTTGATTTCAAGTTATAAATATTTAAATTAAACCCTAATCTGAAATCTTTAACAATAGTTTGGTTGATATACAGTTAAAATGGGTTCATAGGTTCTGGTCATTGTTTGTCAATCAAATTTGTTGACTGAATATCATCAGTAAATCATCGGGAATGTTATTTATGCAAATTGTGCCCACATTAGGGCGTCAATACACGTTCCTATTCAATTGAAAAGTCAAAGTAAATAACCTTGCTAACTGTTTATTAGCTCAATAAAGCATAAGAATTGCGAAATGAATTAAAATTTTATGAAAATTTTATTTAAAAATTCTCATTATTTTGGAATTTTAACAAATTTCTCACGAATTCTAATATAAATGTCATTTCATTGAAAACTTATCATTGAATTTCTTCTAACAATTTATCAAATTTCAAATTCAATGAAATTGCAATTAATTATATATTAATAAATATAAAACACTTATTAAAAAAGAATTAATCAAAAATTGAATTTTAATTAAAATTTAATTTCAACTCTTTTTAAGTAAAAAATTTAATTAAAATTTGCCAAACTTTTCGACTAATACTAACCTTTTCGTCAGGGCTTAAGAAATGAACTAAAATTTGACAAAATATTTAAATGGTTTAGAATTTAGTATTTATTAAATAATTTGCTGAGAATTTCAAAATTTTTATTTAAAAGACTATTAAAATATTTAAGGTTAAGACTTGACTGGAATATTAAATATATACATATATATATACAATGCAATAAATGTATTTCTATTGTCCTTGCTCATCGCTCTCTCACAAAGTAAAAAATTATGACAATTAAAAAATTTAATTATTTTGTGATTTAAGTTCATTAATGTTCTAATAGTTGTAATAATTAATTGGAATGTATTTAAAACCATTATTCGAATCGACTGAAATAACTGTAAATAAGTTACTGTAAATAAAACAAATCTAATAAATGCGAGGAATAACTGAAATAAATTAACACTTTTTGTTGACTTTAACTATAAATAATTGTTAGATAAAAGTCAAATGAATGGGAAATCAGTTCTAAATAATTGATTGAATTTCAAATAAATGAATAAAAGATATAATAATCAAAGAGTTTTAAATATGAAGTAGAGGTTAAAATTACTCAATTTTTTAATCGATTTATAAAAAGTGAAAAGTAATTAATCGGTGTTTTTGTTAAGTTTTGAAAGAGTCGTAACGATTAAAAATCTTCGGCAACTAATAAGTGGAATGCCTTCAACTTTTCCAAAGGTTTTTATAACACTTTTTTCTACCCTAAAGTTCAAAATGAAAACCGAAATAATATTAAAAACAGTTTTGAAAGAGAAAAACATAAATCGAGTCAAATGTTTGATATTGTTTTGCAACAACACATCCATTGAAAGTGAATGTAAATGAATCGTAACACTAACACATTTTACAATATTTATTAAAACCAGTTACCAGTCCAGGGTAACAGTTCATTGAACGCCTGTCCTGATAATGATCCCAAAACAACATTCACTACTTTTCCTTTAAGGGATAGTGAAAGTGTTTTTTTATTTATTGCTTTTCTTTTTCTTATAAGAATAGACTCTTTATTCAAACAACAAATTTAATGCAAAAATAATAGAAATTGAGTTTAAGGTTTTCGACTCAATTAATATTTTAATAATTAAAACAAATAAAAACTCATTTTTTATCTAAAGTTTTGTACAAAATTTTTATCTCAATTTTTTAAGGAGAGGTTTATAGATATAGTTAAGGCCATTAAAAAGTGGTTCAGGTTTTGAACAGGACTTAGAATAAAATCTTCCCTAATATCTATAATTAGAGCTAATTTTTAGCAGATGTGCTCCTATTCCTCTCCCGTCCGATGACTTTTCCCATTAAAAGTTTAATAATTTTGTTTATTATATTTTCAATACTTTTATTTATATTTTGATTAAATAATAATTGAATGAATTTTATCGCAAATAAAATAATCGAGAATTCAATAGAAATGTAAGTAAAGCCGAGTCTAAAGTAGGAAATGTAATGTAAGTTAGAATTAGTTCACAATTTTTGATATTAGATTTGAAAGTAGTTTTATCAGTCAAGTCTACTCTAGAACTTTTCCTTTCACAAGAATGAGGTCTCGCAATAGTGTTACGCCGTCGCACAGCCATTGCGATGATGAGTTCAACGACCGATGACCCAGAAACCCTTTCCCAACGATTCGCTGATAAAAACAACTCGACATAACATATATAGTAGAGTAAAGTGTTGTGAATGAGTACTGAACACTGACTGAGCAATGAGTGAGTTTTGGAGCCGTCCGTTACATTAGATCTATTCAATACGATTATTATGAACTTCGCCTCAATATTGAGCTCAACCGGCATTTTATTCAATCAAATTTAAAGCTCACAATTTCAACACAAATATGAATACAAATAAGTATTGAATGTATGGATGGCCTCCTTTTGACCCGAGAAATCCCTTCTAAATATTTATATCAACCCATAGTTTGCAATAAAGGTTTACACCGCCGATAGAGCACAGACACAGTGAGACGCCTTTCCAGACCTATTAAAGGGTAGACTTATTAATACGTCTACCTAATAATCAGCTTTTTGTTAATAAAAAGGAAAAGTTAGAACACTTTTTGAAAGAGTCTGCGAAAACTCGCATTAAATCAATTTTATTGAAATCAACGAATTTCTCGTTTTTGGTCTTCCGCTCAAAATAAGAGGAAGAGTGTATTCTGTCGTCCTTTAAGACAGCGATTGGCAAAAATAAGAGTGAGATCTCACTGACAACAAACATAAAACAATTGAATTTTTTCGTTTCCAAACAAATATTAATCATTTTTTATGAAACCATAGAAACAAAACATAAAAGTATGGCAAACAGTATCTCCTTAGAGACAAATCGAGTTTAACTCAATATTTTCAATAATCAGAGTTAGGCTTTAAATTTAAGGCATTTTCTAAACAAAAAACTTAATGAAATTTGTTTTGTTTTATGAATTTTAATCTATTTTCTCATCTGATGTTAAATTTATTTAAAACAATTTAAAAATGGTTTCAATTGTGAGATGAAATTTAGAGCAAATGTGTTGCACATCACCACTCGTTTGCCGGAAAGCCAACATATCAGCCCTCTTCTCATTAAGGCACTGAAGTATGTCTTAATTGAAATGTTTTGGAAGTTTATATTTTTCGACTTCAATGACGACTATTCATAAGAATTAAAAAATAAGTTTGAAATAACGAAATGTATTGTTTTAGGAGATGTTAACTCAAAAAAATAAAGGATTAAATTTATCGACATCTATGCTAACGATGAGCACCAGTCAAACCAATCTATTTAGGGATGAATTGGAAGATAAGTTCTTTCGGCTTAAAGACGAACACCAAGAGCTGAAAAGGGAGGCCAACAATACTGAGCATCAGATGAAGTACTTAAATGCAAAGTTAACCCGACTTATCAACGAAAAGAAAAGGCTTTTAAATAAAGAGAAAACCAGAAGAGAAATAGATTTGGAAGAATTGATTCATGATTTACAGCAAAGATTAATACAATTGGACACAGAAAATGTTAGACTCAGAGAAAAGACATTAGTAATGAAGACTCAATTAGACGCTGAGATTACCAAAAAGTGTTCGACTAATGTTTATTCTCATATAAGGTCGCGAACTGATAGCGGTTTGACAACAACTTTCAGACCTTCCAGAAGTTCTTCAGCTTTAGTTTTAAACCGACGCCCAGAATCAGGTAATGTGGGCGCCATTTCTCATTATCCAAAGCCAAAGACCAGCACCTCATCATTTGGTCCGTTTGCATACAATTTATTAGAAGAGGCACAACAGGAGATCAAAAAGTTAGAGGAAGTGGTGGCTCTACAACAGAGTCATATCGAGTCATTACAATATCAAACGGAAAGACTTAGAAAATTGACGAAAAATCAAAATACGAATCATATTAATAATAGTAATAATAATAATAATATGGAAAATACTTTAGTCAACACTTCAATGACTTTGAAGACATCAATTGAGAGGACAAACGTTACGCAAACTTATAACGAAAGTAACGGTTTTTTACAGTCGGACTCAGATTTCAAAGAAAAAAGTGTTAAAAAACACAACCAATTAATTAACGCTCATTCGAGTGGAAAGAGAATTAGTGACGAAATATCAAATCTAATCGAAAGACTCCAAAATGAGTTGACTCTCGAAAAGTCTAACGTTTCAGAATTGCGCAGAAAATTAGTGGAAAACAGTACTCAACAAAACGGACACAAAGAACTCGAACAACGAATACAAACATTAGAAAAAGAGAATGAAATACTTAAGCAATCATTAGAACAGTGTATCGGCTCATGTATTACAGAAATCAAAGAGAAGAGCACTGAAAGTCAACTTCTAAACGACTCGGAGTATGAAAGACATCTTCAAATGCAAATCTCAGACCTAAAGTCTGAGTTATTGAGAGTCCAAAATGAACTTCAATCAGAAAAAGAGAAATATCGCCTCATTTTTAAGAAATACCAAAATATTGAAACTTTGTATAGAAATGTTAGACTAGAATTAGATGAGAAAAGAGAGAGTAAAGAGTCTGAAGGTGACAAAGAGTGCCACCGAAGCGATCATTTGGAACTCTCCCATCAATTGGAAGACATGCAAAACCAAAGGAAACAACTTTTGGCCGAATTTGAAGATATGAAACAAATGCTTAAATCTATAGAAGAGAGTATTATTTGTGACCAATAATTAAAAGCAATCTATAATTTAAATCAAATCTCATTAAACACTGCCTTAATTTACAGATTATTTAAATTTTACAAATATTTGTCTCAGAGCTCTTTTTGATCTAATTTTCATAAACAGTGTATTAGATATAATGATAATTAAATTCAAAGTAAAAGAACTGTTTCTGTGATTATTTGGCGGTTTATCGCTTAAATCAGTTCGAGTTTTAGTTCAACAGAAAAGTAAAAATAAAGTAAAATCGAAAGTAACGTAACGTAACTCTAATCGGTTGCCAAACGCGCAGAAGTGATAGTCACAGCATTGCATAACAAGTGCTGGCATCGCATCTCAACTTTGGTTGACCTATTTTGCTGTCAATGCCCTGTGCTCTCAATTTTTCACGTTTGTGTTCATTTTGCACAGACATACAAATAATAAAACCATTAATTCATTATTTATATTATCCTTCCATTTATTACAAACCCCTCCGCACAACAAAACACAAAATTCTAGAAATTGAAAGTTCATTAATTTCATTATTATTTATGTTTTATTAATTGAAAGATCTTTAAATGATCTTGTTCATTTTGTTCAGACTTTTTTCCAAAAAAAAAACTATCCACTAGTAAATTATAGTATAGTTATTATACAATAAAATTATGAAGGATTAGATGATTATCTCTTAAATCTTTTTTTATGCAAAAAATTTATTCAAAAAATGCTTTAAATACAAAATAATAAACGATTTGTTTAAAAGATTAAACGCCAAATAATTTGTCAGATTTTGTACACTTTTATTGAGTATTAATTAAATATTCAAAAGAATTTCAATAAAAAATTTTAAAAATAAAATCTTTTAGTATTTTATCGAAATATAAATTATCTGAAAAGTGATTCTCAAAATGCTTTTGAGTGAAATAAAAACGGATATAACTTTTGATATAATTTGTTTGGAACTATGAATGTGTTGACAATTATATCTAAGTAGAACTCAACGATAAACTTATATTAGAATACATTTACTCTTCAATATTGGGATAATATTGTAATGATTTTGAATGCGGAAGAGATTTCACATTTGGTTATCACAACAAAAATTCTTTAACCAAATATTAATTCTGCGAAACACAGAATCATTTAGAAGACTAATTATTTCCGAGAATAAGCATGTACAATTCACTTGAAAACCTAGCAATTTGTCATTTCAAAAGATTAATACTAACAGAATATAAGTTAAATTAAAATAATGATTAATATTATGTCAATCGAGAGAATAAAATTTGAAATAATTATTTTTATCAAATTCTTAATAAAACATTAGTTTCAGGAAAACATATTTAAACGAAATTTTTGATTTAATACAAGAAATGATTCATTTGAGTGAATGTCACAAAGTTTTCAGTTAGTTTCGTCTCATTTTATTTGAAAGAGTGGAGCAGAAAATAATTTCAATTTTTAGTAGAAATTGAAATTTGTTTCACTTATTATAAAATATTAGAGAATAATAATAATATTATTAATAATATTCAAAAAATTAAATAAATTTCTTATTAATCATCAAATCTAATGACAAAATAATTGATAATTTATTGAAATTGTTATTCAATTCCTTAATACAAATATTAAATTGAATTTCAATTGCGGTAACGGAGAGACTATTGATTCGAAACATAATAGTGACTTAAATCTGAACATCTCAGTGGTTCAATAGAACAGTTATTACTATGAGAGAGGGAGAGAAAGAGAGAGAAAGAGAGAGATTGGGAGTGAGTGAGTGAGAGGGTGAGAGAGAGAAGACAATCATAGTATCAGTGATTATATCATTACATAAATGGGTAATAGTGAGCACAACTTTTCCTTTCACTTTCATGCGATATTGCAAAAAGAAAGTGTGCCATAATATTAACGGTCAACCGGTTGTTCACATCTCGACCTGACCTAAAACATCACTCAATAAAAAACTAATCCAATCGTTTTTCTTGACTCACTCTCACTATTCGCCACATTTGGTAATCCACACAAATTATAGTTTTGTTTTGTTTTTTTTAATTTAATTTTCGATTTAAATCATAAGTTAATTCAGAAAAAAAGTGAATTAAAGAAAGTTATTATTTAAGTAAATATCACTTAAAAAATTGAAACAAATACATGAATGTATGCATTGACTAAATTCCCGTCCCTACAAAAGAATAACAAGTTTTATAAAAACAGATATCAATCAAATTCTTTAAGAAATACTAACAATAATTGTCAAAAAGTCGCTAATTCTGTAATTCTGATCAGTTTAAGACTTAAGGATTTTCTTGTTTTAACATTTTGTTTCAATTTATTTCAATGTAATGTTTATTTCAAGAGCACAAACTGTGTGCACAAACTGTTCAAATCTGTGCTCAAATTAGTTTTTATCATTGGTTTCTAATTTCCTCTAAAATCAATTTTGAAATAAAATACTCTAAAATTCTTTATATTTTGGTTTTTGAGAAAAATTATCTAAAAGTGAATTAAATTCCAATAAAATATAACTTAAATTAATTGATAGAAAAATATACGACAAAATGATTTAAGATTTGAATTAAAATCATAACAAATGAAAGCGAAAAAATATTCTCAAATAATTGTTTATCAAAATTTGGAAATGAGGTGAAGGAGGAGTCATCACAATTGATGTTTGAGTTCATGTAAGAGCCCTAACATTCTTCTGTAGATTTCGATACCAAAAGCAAAAGGAGTTTCACCGACAATACATTGCAATGCATTTGGGAAACAGCATCGAATAAACAGCACAGAATAAGAGCACTGGCACTGGCATACTGTGTGTTCGATAATGTTAGCATTGGTAGAGCTATGGCAAAGCTCAATGGTATAAGCATAGCACAGGCATAGCACAGGCATATACAGCTTGACCTAGAAAAAGTTGTCGTTCATTCACCCCATTCATGATATAGTTTAGCGATTTATGTTTACATAACTGTTAGCACTCCCTATGATTGCATCGATTTTCCACAAACAAATGTGTTCGTAGAGTGTAGGCATTCATGTCTTTGAGAGGGAGTGACGACTACTATATCGAAGAGCGCCTCTTGTGCTCAACCAATACTGACAACAGATTAAGATTACGTAAAAAGGGAACAATGACCGCAAGAAAGGTGTCCTAATATATGGAACATACTTTGATAGCTGTGGAGTTGCACCCACCACATCGTTGATAGCACAACACTCTTACATAAAAACAAGGTCATCTCACAGACTAAGAAAGTGAAAGGATATTCACTAAAAACATATTAACCACTAATTATTAGACCAAATAATTGTCGAAAAGAAATTAAAAAATATTTATTTAAATAACAAAAAAATATATAAAAATAAAAATAATAAATGAAACCAATTATTCAATAATTTCTTGGATGACAATCAAATGCAAAACAGACTCATCTATTAAATGACTGTCCATTAATTAAAAGAAACAGAACTCAACTCAATTCAAAATATATAAATCATTTCAATATTTTCAATATTTGCAATATATTCGTGTTTTTCAGTTCAATTAATAAATATTTATTCAAATTAAAGGCTAAACACAAAAATAAAATAGAGTTTAGAATAAGATAGAGATGAGTATCGCTTATTATAATAGAGTGAAACCCTTTGAACATTAGAATCAGATTTTAACTTATTATACAAATTATGCAAAAAAAACATCAAAATAAATGCAATGAAAAATAGTTTGCAAACTGACCGAGCAATTTGTCGTTGTCGTGATCAGCCTTGAGTGGGTCAGTACTGTCATCCGTCAATCTTTTGGGGTTTTCACAAACAGTTTCCATTTCTTGTTTGCAATGAAAAGTCCAATCTATGGAAGGCTCTGGACTTTCGGAGTTCATTATAATTATTTTATATAATAAGCACTGATGGAAGAGTTGGATGCGTTGGACGGCTCTATATTGTGATGTTCGCCCAAATTATTACTTGATTTTGAGGGCGATAATTGACTTAAGACATGAGAATAAGAGGATGACATCGACCGCTGATGGACTGCCAACTCGTTTGACAGTAGTTCATAGAGGGGGCCGAAAGACCGGCCAAACTTTCACTTAAAAATCTCTTATAAACAAAAAGTTCGCACAAAAAGAGTGAAAGTTTAAATCACTTTTGAAAATGAATATTACTGTTACTGTTATTCCTGTTGTGTACTCAACATCACTGATCTTAACAGCGGACGTGTTTTACGCAACGTTTGGAGAACAAGTCGACCAAAAATATTGTCCTCAAACTTCTCAAAGTACTGCCATCTGCACACCATAACACTTCTTCTCTCACAACAATTTTTTTGGTCGATTCACACACAACCCGATAGTATTGGCTTTTCAGTAAAGCCTAAACTTTAGATTAGAAACTCAAAACTGGGGAAGTTATTTGTGAGATAAGGTAAAATTACCTTTCTTACTTAAGGTCATATAGGGCTCGAAAATTTCATTTACATAATTTTAAAAAAAAGTTTGTATTATAAAGTATCTCATATTCGAAGCCTTTTATAATATAAGTTATATTTTATATAATTTATAATTTAAAGCTTTACTCGACTTTAATTTAAACCCATAATTATTTCTAAATAGTTTAGAGTAGTTTAGAGATGACTTCAATATTCATGTTAATTATGATTAATTAAACGGAAATATTATTGAACTAGATCATTTTTGAAAACGTTAAAATAGAATTGATTTAAATGCAAATTTAATATTTAGATGACTATCATTTAAGTGTTGGTAATATAATTTTTTTTAATAAATTGGTGTCCAAATCACTAAATGAAACATTTATTGCATTAAAATTATGTCATATTTTAAAGATTAGATTATTTGCGGCATTTGTTTAATAAATTAATTAATGAATTCTTTGAATCTAATTCTTTAAAAATATTTCCGCATTTTATTAATTGTATTAATTGTTTCAAAGAAAACAATGGCTAACAATAAAATAATAATAAGAGTCAGTATTAGTCGGTTTTAATGCTTTATTTTCATTAAGACATTAGACGTGATGTGATTTAAAGTTTCATTAAGTGATGGTTAAGTAATGGGAGAATAAGAATTTCAATGATTATAAAATAAATAATAAATCATTTGAAACAAATTCAGTTAT
>JAQFZL010001534.1:0-10180 GCA_034695685.1 Galumna lanceata | reverse complement strand
ATAGTTATAGACTTGAAAATCAAAACATAAGTGCAAACGATTCGTGCCTTTAGACTGATTTTACACAAATCAATGAAAAACGAAAGTGTTTTTTGATTGCAAGAGTGGTTTTGAATTTCATTATTTCCCCAAATTTAATGAATATTTATTGCAAACACATTATTGTAATAACTATTTCTAAATATGTTTCACTTGAAAATCAACCAAAAGTTCGTCATTTAGTGATTCGGCAAAACTGTTATCAATTTATGAATGAATAAAAAAAATGAATCAAATATTTTATTTACGAAAATTGATTCAATCCTATGCTCACATAATTCCCATTTGCCATAAAATCATTCATTAATTAAAAGTTTGAATCTAAGGCTCATTTATTAGTTTTGAATTAGTTAAAATTTTAATTGAAAGTAAAGTATGAGACAAATATAAAGAGAAAAAGAAGAGCCAATAGAGTGAATAGTAGTCATTCGTCTATTTATTTGTCTATAGAATTGAAACTAATTTTTCTTCATTCAATCGCTCAACAAATTAATCATTTAAAGCGATTTTTGCATTTCTTTACTTAATTTCTTCATTTTATATACAATCCTAAGGTTTGATTAACGGCGAAATCGATTCTTTCATTCAGGAAAAGGCATTACTTTTTATTTAAAGAATTGTTATGTCCTTTATTTGACGATCGCTTTAAAAGTAAAAAGAGAAACATTTTATTCATCTCCAAAATTACAACTCATATATAAGTTATGTATTGAAACGTTAAAATTATATGACTTAAGATATGACATTAGATTTGGAAAACAATCAGAAAAATACAATAAATGCTTTCAAATCAAAAGAAATTATATTCTATTCGTTCGCTTATCCCTCAAAAGTGATATGAAATGTAAAGAATATTCTTATTATTTGTTCACTACTTTTTTCCTCTTTTTTCAACTCTAGAATAATAACAAACGAACAGTCATTTCATAAACATTTGTTTTTTTATTATTTGTACTTAGAATTGAAGTTTTCAAAATAGTTTTGGGATATTTGAGATTCTCATGAAAATGATCTTGCTCATTTGTTCAATGCTTGAGCCAAACGATTGCGAAACCGGATATAATATTTATATTATGCAAACAAATTGTTTTTCATTTTTATGTTTTTTTTGTCAAATGGTTTAGTATTTGTAAACTGATTCTAACGATCGTTTCAATGATAATTCTGTAGACAAAACGAGCAAAAGTGCGGAATTAGGCCAACAATTATTCGCTCGAATTGTGTCCGTCTCTGTGTTTACGTCTTATAAACTTTCATCAATAATGAGGAAAGTAATACTCTGGCGATGATAGCAATGATAGCCAATACACGTTCATTCGCATAATAAAGCGAATCGTCCGCTAATTTAATGCAATTATGATTGCATGTCATCCAATGCTTGTCATATAATATGCTTTACTCCTTTTATATGTGTTTCGTGTAATGACAGCACCACTCAATTCTTTGTTCACTGCTTAACACATATAAAAGGTTTGAGACATTTATTACAAAACAATACGTTTATGTATTTATTGAACATTTCTATGTAAACACAATCCGGGTTTAAACTTGAACTCTTCAATTAACCGCTCACTTAAAGATATGGTATGCGATACTGTCATTAAGAAACTTATTTATGTAAGACATACAGAATGTTGACTCAGTTTGTTTACCTTTTATTTTTCATAAGATTATAGAGTAATCAATATTGAAGTTAATGTCTTATAATATATTAAATTTGTTGTCTGATTGGCTAACATAGGGTAAAGACTTTACTTATCTTTTAATGCTTTTTAGCTGAAAAATATCACATTTTTTGCACTTCACTGAAGAATACATACTTTACTCACCGCAACACATCTCTGAAAGAAAAGTGCATTTTTCGAGTCATTTAGAAAAGATTTTTTTAGTGAAAAGCATAAACCTTAAGCCCTTTGCAAAAAGAAAGGGTCACTTCTGGGCTTTTATTCTCATATTTTGATGGCAACGGAACTGAGATTGTATTTTATCTCAAACTCTGTTTATATCTCAACACAAGTTATTGAAATGACAGCAAAGAGTTTGTGTTATTTTTTATGCAAATATAGGAAAAACTTGATCTCAATATTCAATAGGTTTTCATATCAGTGTTTATACATATTCTCTTCTCAACAAAAACTCTCAAAATTCGCTTTCGTTTAGTATAACAAATGGAAATAAAATTAATCAGATTTTTATTGAAATGTGAGTCAAATCAGGATTGAAAAAAGAAGAGGAAGAGAGGGAAGAGTGGGAAGAGAGGGCACGAATTCTACTAAAATAATGAGTAATGAGATATAGACGACTCGAAGCTATTATTTAGTAATAAAAATATGAATAACACATAGAATTGAATGAAAGAGAATTAAAGTTATACGGGATTTGAAGGACAGAATTAACGCTCAAAACTTTCAAATGTTTTTCGCATCGCTTTTAAGTGCAATTTCTTATCAAATAAAACAGACTCTCATTAGTTTTATTCAAAAGACTCTTTACTTTTGCCCTCACTATCGATCTCTGTCTCTGTCAATGGTATTATATGCTGTGCTCTATCTTTACTCCTTAATAAACATGTATTAATAGTATCTTTGATCGAGCATTTCATGAATATTCAAACTCTTATTTAAACTATTCATTAATTGTTTTAATAAGCGATTCTCTATTTCACAGTTTTTTCAATGAATTCATTAATTGAATAGAATTTGCAATAAATTACTGATAGAAACCAAACTTAAAATACTTTTTCTATTTATATAATCCAAAAGTGAAATAATTTATGTCAAAACACTTCACAGAATTGTCAAAACCTGATATTTGTTTCATAAGGGAAGTGATGGTAGACAAGTATTTCATATATTTTATTAATAAGTAAAACGATATTCTCAATTGACTCAGAACCTATCAAATGCTTATTTATTTTACCTTCTTCATGCTTATTTCTTATGATATTTGATCATGCTAATTCTTATGATTATTAAGAACTGCTTCTATATATAAATAGACGAAAATTTGATGAAATAATTCTAAGAAAAAAATACTAAATGATTGACAGGACATTGAAAGGACTCCCAAAAGTAATTCCGATATTCGACTCAAAGTATTAAATTATTTATTTGTTTGCGAGGGTTTGTCTCAAATATTCATTCATTTATTAATTCAGTTAAAAGCGGTCAAAATGGAGAACAAAGAAAATGAAAAGTGAATTCATTCATTCAATACCTTTATTTGATTGTCTTTATCTGTGACTAACATCTGTCCCAATATCTGAAGGGATAAGTCATCGCTTATTTCGGCTTTTATGGGATTCACTGACAAGTCTTAAGTGTCTTTAAAGAAGTGCTTCACTTCACAAATCAATGGTTCACTTGTTTTTAATTAAAATTATATGTGTTTTGCCGATTGCTGAGGGCCTCTCCTCTCCTAAAGGATTGGGTGTTCAACAGTCGTGGCCAAACTTTTATGCATTTCCTTTAATTTCAACTCATGAGAAGTCTGTCAAAACCAAACTTATCGTTACATTTCATTTGTTTAGTCTCTGCCATTAATTTAATCAATTTTCAGAGTTAAGGCCATTTAAGTGACTATTTTGTAAGAGTAAGGCTTTTTGAAAGAGTAAGAGTTAACAACTTTTACTGAACATAATTTTATTATTCGTTTCTGATTTCACAACTTTTTCACATAAATTGACATTAAGTTACGAATCGATTATTGATTGAATTAATGGCAGATAATGTTAACATTTCTAACGATTGTCTATAATCTCTCAGATTTCTTGTCTTTCATATTGTATTGTGTTTTTAAGACCTTTTTATTGCTTTTTTTATCCAAACGGATATTCAATGAATTTATTTAAATTTTTATATAACTTCCAAAATAGAGCCCAATATTAGAGTAATTTTCATTCAATTATAGTTTAAGGAAAAGAATTAAATTTTTATGAGTTTTGTTGAGAAAAACTTTTTATATTCCGACAAACATCTAAAGAGATTTTAATTTTATTGATGTACACCAAATAATTTAATCTAGTTTCTAGATTCTTGATCATTCACAAAGACATGTATTTCCTTACAAAGTATTGTGTTATAGAGTATTATCCCAATAATTTTATAATAAAATTTGTCCTTTTAATGAAAAAAACTAAAAGAAATCTATGTTAAGGTTTATCAGATCTTAGTTTAACCAAAACTCGATATAAGCAAGTATATTTTAACTATTAAATTAGTTTTTGATATTAACAATTCTCGGTTTAACTAGCATCAGATTTAACCGGATTATCTTCCTGATACCAATAATCTTGTTAAATGGAGGCCCAAATTATAATAAGTTTAGGTTTTTAGCAATTTTAAGGTTTTTCTGTTAAGTTATGAAATTAAACGAGAAATGGAGAATTACCTCGCTGATATTCAAATATCTCACAAATAAGGACTTTGATTTATCATGCTTAGTTTTAAGAAAGTAACTTGTTTGTGAATGTTTAGTTTCTACAAAATTAAACCAAAATACAATTAAAGCAGTGATTTGTATCACTGAAGCAGTGAATTAAATCATCCTCTTCGGTGAGAGGGTGTGAGGTTTTAGGCCTATACTATATCCTTCTTCTATGTCTGACGACAGAGAGTATGGAAGTATTTTTAAAAAGTTATAAAATTACTTTTAAAATCATTTTAAGTATATTTAAGTAATTATTATAATTATTACTTAATTAAAGTAAATCTCAATTTAAGATTCTTAACTATTCAGATATAATCATTTTTAGCTAAAAAACATAAAAATATTAGAAATTTTCAAGAATGACCACTAGAGGTAAAGGGTCTATATCTGAGATGTCAAAAAGTCTCGTTTTTATGGGGTATTTAAACTTTTTTCATCTTAGAGGGTATTTTTGTTTTTTGGAGAACCATGCTCGTTTCTATGGCTTGAGTTCTCATTCTAGGGGGTATTTTGCCAATTTTAAGGGATAGGTATTCCGGAATATCCCCTATTTGTCATGTCAGGTCTATCCTCCTCGTGGTCATCACTGAATTAAGATTTGTAACATGAATTTCTTGATATTTATAGTTTGAAGATTATTTTGTTATTTACTGAAATAAATGTTAATTTTATAAGTCCAGACCAAACGATCAAAAAAACTTAATGGTTTCAGAGCAAACATTTATTTATTTTCCAAATAAATGGTATTTTTTAATGATATTTAAAAAACTTTTAGATTTAAATTTGTTTTTTAAAATTTTGGATAAAAGTTATTGAATTTAGTTTATCGACGGATATTTCAAAACAAATTTTATTATTTATAAAATAGAAGTTTTATGTTCTCCAAAGCATTTGTTTTTATTAGAAATGATCAAGAGTGTATTCCGATTGTGAATTATACATCTATTTATTCATGAAATAGTTTTTAAAATTTATAGGTTGATGAATAATTAACGACCTAGTTCAATTTTAGCTTAACAAATTTATTTACTGACTGAAGTCATTTTTCATTTTCAAATAATAGGTTTAAAGACTATTTATTTTGAATATTCATAATTAATGACAAATTGTAAACCAATTTATTTCAAGACTGTATTCTATGCAAAAGACAAAAATAAAACCAATCGATAAAAAATTGCAAAATAATATAAATACAGTTAAATCTCGTTATAGTGTACTATTTTGGTGCATCCATATTTTGTACACTATATCGGAATTGACATTAAAACAATTTTTTCAGGTCTTTAACTTATATTATAGTTTTAATAACTAATAATCATCTATATAATTATCAAAAGATATAATGATATCTATTTTGATATATTTTGTTGAAATTATTATTTAAAAAAATGATATTCAAAATAATTTCTATTTTAGTTTAAAATTTAATTGAAATATGTTTTCCCCTTTAATAGCATTTAAACTTTAAATGGTATAAAAGGGAAAAACATTTCAGTTAAAATTATTAAACATATGAAAAATGCATGAAATGTTCATTTCTTATTATAAACATTATTTTAAAACATATCAAAACATCGAAGTATAATATCATTTAAGTATTTCAATAGTTTTTTTCTGTTTATTAATTATTGTATACACTATATAGAGATTTAATATAAAGTATTTTACTCTAATTTGGTGATATTTCATACACTGTAAAGGGAATTGAAATACATTATGCTTATGGAGTGACCGCCAAATGAGATACAATTGTTCACTTTATAGGGAGTTACTATAATGAGAGTCCATTGTATAATGAAATGTCTATTCATTGAGTCTTCATTTATTCTGTTCTAACCTTAATTCAAATCAAAATATTTGAAATAAAGATTAAAATTGTAAAAATATTTCAATATTTTCACAAATTATTTGTTTATTCATTTATTTGTGTTTTATTTCGAGAGTAAAATATTATTCTTGATTTGAATGTATGTAATATGAGGTAAACTTAAGAATCTTAAGTTAAGACTAGAGAACCTAACCTGACCTGACCTAAGAGTAGAATTTATATAAAAATTATGTGTGAAACTGTTCATGATTTCTGAACTAAAATGCCATATTAAAAATTCCATGAAAATTTTCGGAACAGACCTGACCTGACCTAAATATTTTTGCTAACCCGGTCTGACCGGACCTGACCAAGAATAAAATTTTACCTGACCTGACCTGACTATTAATTTTTACGATTTTTTCGTCCTCTAGTTAAGACTATTTAATTGGGGAAACATTGAAATCCTTTGAAACATTGAAACAGTGAAATACATGTAATGATCAATTAATTTCTATTTCATATGTATTTCCTTGTTGTTAATCCTAATTTATTGAATGTGAGGTCAATAATCTCAGGGATCACCTGTTATTGGAAGTCAGCAACAGTTGATGTAAATCAATGTTTCCTCATTTGGTGGCATTTATTCAACAAAAATGAGTAAAACAATCGGTTATTTTGGCAATCATTGATTTGTCGCCACTTTTTCCAATGTCTAGACATTTAATTTACCTAAAATTTAGCTAAAAATAGATTAAGTATAGGTTTAAATCCGTATCTGTTTTAAGGAAATAAGAGAATACAATTTGAGTTAATTTCCTTAATTTAATAATTCAAAGATTTTTCTTAAAAGCATTTGAAATATCTTTTGAAACCAAAGCATAACTCTTAAGACATTTTCAACTCAAATTCAAAGTGAATTATATTAAAAATGAGTGCAATTCTGATGATCTCTTAAATACTTAATGACTTCTGAATGAAGAAAATAATTCCCATTTTATTAGGAATAAAATAAAACCTTAAAGAAAATATAAAAATTAGTTAAACCATTATTTTGAAAATAATTGTCTTTTATTTATTATCGTTTGTTTAAACTCTCAATTATATAGTTATGGTCATATTCAAGAACATTTAAAAAGTTAATCTTTTTTTGGTCATTACTTTATGTTATCATTAGAAGTAGTGATCATCAAAACAAAACAATTCAATGACGAGTAGTTTTGTTACCATATCTAAGAAATACTACGAAATATATAATAATCATTAGTTGAGTCATTATTTCCCTAATTCTCTGATCTGTTGGCTGTCGACAGTCTCTACACATTTGATTAGTCCTTAAGATAAGAGTCTTTTATATGTTTTACCTCTGATTTATTGATATTTTATACTTTTCTGTCAATTCATAAAAGTATTGGACAACTCAAACAAGTCTACGATTTAATACCATTTGCTCTTTTGGTTAGTCAACATAACTTCTATTCATTGGACAATATGTCTGGATTTTCCATTAATTATCTGACATTCCTCTCAAGAAAGGCTTCAAATGAACACAAATAACTAATAAGTAATACAAATGAAGGCACTATTCAATGCATTTAAAGTTACCGTCTTTTCTAAACAGAGCATAAAAATTTAGGTAAATAACTATTTTATTGATATTACGCTTTGACCCATACATAGACTACTGGCTCTCATTCATTCAATACTCGATAATTTATCGATAAGTTTAATATTTTAGTAATATCTTAGAGCCTAACAAATATTTTATTCCTATTTATATTTTATTCTATTAATATATATGTTTAGTATTTATATGTCAGTCAAAAACGTTTAATCCCTGGGCTTACAATTCTAAATGTTTAGAACATAAATATTAAGATAATTATTTACTCCTACTTATCCTATTTTTATCTCTAATCATGATTTTTACCATTTTTTAATTATCCTTCAAAATTCTTGATGATTCTTAAGTTCAAAGAATAGATTTGAGAGAATTAGCATTTTATATAACTCTATGTTTAATGAGCACTAATACACTGAATTATTCTTAGAAGTGGTGTTTTTCATATAACTTGCTTGAGTATGAAAGCAAGTAAGAAAAATGCTCATAAATAATAGCAAAAATTTAAACTTTTAATGAATCAATATTTTCACATTTAATTCACACTTTTTCACGTTATATATATAGCCATTGGAATTTAATAGCCCTTCATTTAGTTGAACCTGATACAACGTGCAATAAAAGGGTGAAATATTTAGTGTAATAAATAATATTAAAGGGTTTGATTTTTATATGAACTTGATAAGTTTAGAGAATATGTTTTCACTGTTCCAAAACTGTTTCAAACGCCACTTCTAATATTATACACTAATATAAATGTTTTTATTAATATTATAGTTAATTGGAAATATGTTTTGTAATTATGATTATTTTTTGCAATTCCTTGGATGTCATTTCTTAGATGAAGTAACTATAAATCAAAATCATTTTGGAAGCGGCAATATATTTGATCATCACTATGAATAAATTATTTAACCTAGTTATTTATATTCATTGGTGTTATAATTAGATTTTCATTAATGTTATACTCATTAATAATATACTCTTTTATACTTAAGTGTATTGAATATAAATTTTGTCTCTTTTTTTATCGAGGAATTCATTATACACTTCAGACAACTTTTTATTAGTTATAGAATTTTGTAATTAAAGTCTAATTTGTAAATATGAGTGTTTGTGCTCTTCTCTCAAAAGAGAATTAAGTGTTGGACAGCCTTTTGAGTCACGCCCTCAGGTTTGGCACATTTAATATTTTTTTCACACATATTGTATTGAATCAACGATAGCCAAGGTTTTAAAGTGAAGTTACAGTTATGCATATAATTCCAGTTTCATTTTAAGTATTATTTAACTTTATATTTAAATTACTCCATTAAATAATGTCAAGATTTAGGGGAAAATTTGATTTTTTCAAAATTCATTATAATTTAGATTTTAGCTTAAATTTTGCCAAATTTTGAAGGGGGTATCAGTTTCTCTATAGTTTTATACAACAATTTTTCGGCACTAAGAGGGGTATACCCCCTGGTTATCAGTACTACTAAATACACATGTTGTGTTATATAATAAATGTACAGTTGAACATCTTTTATA
The DNA here is from genome assembly GCA_034695685.1 of Galumna lanceata. Classification (NCBI taxonomy): domain Eukaryota; kingdom Metazoa; phylum Arthropoda; class Arachnida; order Sarcoptiformes; family Galumnidae; genus Galumna; species Galumna lanceata. The sequence goes on along the minus strand of JAQFZL010001534.1, from coordinate 752 downwards.
TGAAAATTGGATGATCAAATAAATTTGTTCATTTTTCGAAGATTTAACCCCTCAAAAGTTCTCAAATTCAACCCATAACTTCTCTCAAAAATCACTTTCATTTTCCATCTCTTATTATAATCATTAAATTACTAAAGAATTATAACATAATTATTATATTAAAACTTCTGTTTAGCCAATCATTTCATTTCATAATTTCTCTTTCACTACAACTTAAATGCTTTTTTATTAAATAGCGCTTTAAAATATGAATATGTAAAAAAGCAGGGATGTTAAAGATACTCGATCTTAGGGGAGTCTCAGGGGATATTTTGCCAATTTTTCAGTTTCAGAAGGATATTTTGAGATACCTCCTATTTAAAATCTCTGGTATAAACCTATACTAATAATTTTGAAAAATATTTTTTTTTAATATAATTAAATTTTATTTGACCCCCAAATCATTATACAGTTAAACCTCTATTACGTCATCCCTCTATTATGGAAACCCTCCAGTACTCCACTACGGAAACTATAATTTGAGGTCCAATAGTATTAACTACACCTCTAGTATTTCAACTTTTTCACATTTTGTAAATCTGTGCAAAGTTTTTAATCTTTTAAGCTTAGTATTAATGTTAATGATATTAGAAATGTACTAAAAATTAATTCAAAAGACTAAAAAACCAAAACAACTTTTCTGACACGACAATAGTTCTGATGATTTCATACAAAAACAATTAACCGTTGAGAAAGGAGTGTCAGTCGACATT
>JAQFZL010001533.1:0-10180 GCA_034695685.1 Galumna lanceata | reverse complement strand
AATAATATTCAACACTAAAACATTTTTAGACATTCAATGAATAACATTAAGTTAATAATATTTTATATCAAAATTTATAAGTTGTTCACTTGAATGATAAGTGCCGTCTGTCCGTTGCTGAGTGACCAGTGATGTAGAACTGGCATTAAACTAATGTCATAATGGTTTTGAAGTCGATGTTTATATTATCATCAGATGTGATGTGAGGATAGAGTCAATCGTAAAAGTAATGCCAATCCACTGACTCTAAGCCTGATATACAATAAACTGTAGAATATTCTGTCTCTTCTGTTGGAACTATACTTTCATTATTCTGTCCGCCACTTTCTCTATGCCAGTAGTGCAGACATGTATCCGTAGAGCACAGGGCATAGCTTTGGCATAGCATGCGCTCAGTATAACTGAATGGAGGCTTTGATGTCTGAATTGATTTTCTATTTTCAAAATTACTTCCAATAAAATAAATTTTTTCATAAAAATTATCTCTAAATTTAATTACTTTATAATTTGTAAAATTAAATCAAACTCGTCTTTTGAAACAGTTATCCATCTCTTTAAACATATTTTGTTTAATAACTTAATTATTTATGTCTCAAATGAATTGTTGGTTTGTTTTGCGACAAAATTAATTTGAGTCAACTGTTGAGTGCGGTTCTCATATAAAATTAAAGCGCTTTACAGTATCTGTCAGTGTTGGCAGTATTGGACTATTCATCAAAACTATTTGTTTGATTTCTTTTGATGTCATTCTTATTATTAAAGAAATGTCGGTTATTTTATTTGGTCAGAAAAACAAATTGGAAGAAAAATAATTGAAAATTTAATAAAAAAGCTGTAAATAAAAAAAACATCGATTTTATCAGGGATGGCCAAGGTCCGCCTTCGGCGAGAGGGAAGTTCCTATTTTCGTCCGGACAGGAGGGGGTATTCGGGCTATCCCCTTTGAGCCGCGCGACAGGGGGTATAGCCCTAAAATTTTTAAAATGTCTTAAAATGAGTTTTTATGCATTTTTTTAAGTTCATAGTTTATATATATAGTTTATTTAACCTAATTTACATCAAATTGACGCATATTTAATCGCTTTATCTAATTTTTTAATCATAAAACTAAAAAATTAAGAAATTTCAAGAATTTTGAAAATTTCTAAAGAAATTACAGCTTTTAATTTATGCTTAAAAACTGTAAATTTAAGTTAAAATCGATGTTTTTCGATATTTTACTTAATATTTACAACTTTTTATTAAGTTTTCACTTATTTTTCTTCCAATTTACTGTTTTTCTGACCAATTTTTTCTCTTTATTTTTGCCGCTGCTCTTGGGGAGTGGGGGGAGGTACCTAGGCCAAATCACAGGGGGGTATAGCCCTATGCCCTCTCTTGGCCATTCCTGCGATTTTAGCTGAAATTTACAGTTTTTAAGTCTAAATTAGAGGCTGTAATTTCTTAAAAAATGTGCAAAATTTTGGTAATTTCGTGATTTTTTAGTTTTTCAAGGAAAAATTAGATATAAACGATTAAATAAGCTTCAATTAATTGTAAATTAAGTTAATTAAAATATATATAAACTAAAAACATAAAACAAATGCATAAAAACTCATTTTAAGACCTTTTGAAAATTTAAGGGCAATACCCCTCCTGTCGCGCGGTTCAGGAGGATATAGCTAGAATACCCCAACCTGTCTGGACGAAAATAGATACCCCCTCGTCGAAGGCGGACCTTGGCCATCCCTGCTACATTTATGAAGCTATATGTAGTACATGTAATTGCTTTACTTACAAATTAAACAAAAGTTGGGCTTTTTATAGAAATTGTGGTCAATTTCAACAATTAATTAAATATTTTTGCATATCTATTAAATCATTGAATAATTTGTAAACAAATAAATTTTATTAATGTATTTTATAAATAAATTTGAAAGATAATTTTCTCAGCCCAATATATAAAAAGCTACGAATTTTACATTAAATTTAGTAAACTTAAATAATTAGTAATAATTTCATCCTGGAAAAATGTAAAATACAACGAAACCTCCAATCATTGAGCCCTCACAATAGTGGAAACATTTCATTAATTAACTATTCAAGTGCATTCTCTCTCCCATTTGCGATATTCCCTCCTTATTAAATAAGCTAGAGCCAGAACTTGGAGCGATTTTCAAACCCAAACCCAACCCGAAAGTGAAACCTAAAACCCGAACCCGAAAACATTTTTATAGGAAAACCCGAAAAAGTCCGAGAAAATTCGAAGTTTAATTAAGCACTTGATAAAGGGATTTATCTTTATTTGCATAAATCAATATAAAACATTACTTCTTTCAATTTAAAGAGTTTTTAACTGTTAATTTCACAAAAGTTAAACTCCTTTTCATAGATAATATTTATTCAATAATGAGATATTCTGTTGATTAATGTTAGAGTTTAGAAAATTTTAATTTATCATCGAATTATTTTGAAATATTAAAAATAACAGATATTTCAATTGTTAAAAATTATAAATTATCGCAAATTCATTCAATAATCGAAGGATTTATATATATTTAAGTAAATAATATCCATTGATCTTATCTATCAAATAGTATAGAAAACTTGAAATAACGTATAAGCGAAGGGTGAATTATTTATTAATTCAAATTAAAAAGGGTATAAATTGGTAATGATATTTAAGAAGATTAAGTTTAAGTGCACTTTTTGCCTCTTTTTAGTTCAAATCTTTATTTTTTATTAATTTTTTTTTGGTTTCGAAGTAGTCTAATATCTAAGATATCCGATTAAACTATAAATATTATACTATAATACTGAGATGGCCTATAAGGGGGGTATTCCGGAAATTGGATATTTTCCTTTTTTCTGAAAAATGGGACATCAATTTCTTGGAATTATGGATTTGGAGTTTTTAGATTCGGAATTATGGGGTAACACGTAATTCATAACCTGATCAAGTTTTATCAAGCTATTAAAACTGTTATGAATTAGTTTACTTAAAAACATCCTTCATTTTCCAAGATCAATTTTATTAAAATTAATTTAATATGATCATTTTATTTTTATTGAATAATAATCAGTTTATTTTAATAATATAGTTATTAAAAGTATTTTAATTAAAGCTATGCTTTATTTGAGTAAAATTTCAATACATTGAATGTCAATTTATTTAATTAAAATTCCCAAAATTAGTGTATTTCGTGTAATATTTCCATAAAATATTTCATTTTAATTAAGAAAATTCAAAATTCTTTATTACTTATTCATGGATAGCAAACATAAATGTAAATCGAAAATAATTGTTCAAGATCAAAAATAGTTATTTTTATTATTGAAGAATTGGTATGGTTTGGGCTCATTTGTCTCCTGTGGCTCATGACTTATGCCCTCCTCTTTGATGAGTTTCCAAAACTTGAATAAATTACTTCTTTTGCCAAAACGCGACGGCACTCGTATGGCGACTGACTCCTCACCAGACGACCCATTCATCAATAATAATACCAATAATATTATTAATGAAATCATTAGAAATATCTTTTGACTCATGACTTCCATTTGTTTTATTCTGTTTTCAATATATAATCAATAATTATATAAACGATATTTTTATTTTGAACTTATGTTTGCTTTAAAAGATGAATGACTTTCTCTAATTAAAATTTGAATTCAACGAAATACCGAAGTATAACAATCAATAAACTAATTCTTCATATTTACTTAACAAATGGCAATCAATTATTCTGTGCCAAAACTGAGCTTTGATTAAATCTATTTAATTTTGATTAAGTTTTCTATTTATGATCTGATGAACAAATTTAAGGATATAATATCAATGATTCTCATAACTTAGTTGTGAATTAATTCAAAGATTAAAGTTTGAATATTACAAAATGGGTAAAAATTTGGTAATAGACTTGAATTTACAATTAAAAAAAGAGAAGTTATTCTCAAATTGAAAGAAAGATTAAAACTTATAAATTATAAGTTATAATCATAGTTTTGGTCGAAATATACAAAAAATATATATTATAAATTATAATTTAAAATATATAAATAAATTATATAAATATATAAAAATATAAAATATAAAAAATTATATAAACAAAGAATCAATATAATAATATTACCTTGTTAAATTATGTACTTCCAACTAAACAAATGAAAGGCTTGGAAAACAACTATTGATAAATAGTTTACTTTTTGGTTTGACTGATGAAAGTTTTCTGATGGATTCATAAGAGATGACTATTAAATAGAAAATTTTGATCTGAAGAACAAAGAAATTTAGGTGGGATTAGATATACATTCATTTGTCAAAAAGGACTCAACTCTATAAGTGATTGTTTGTCATAAAACTATTATAAAAAAGTATTTCATTTATATGAGACAATTATCGATGTATTATAATTATGTCAGTTATATATTCTTTGAAATTTTTTAATGTTATCTTATTTTAATTTGACTTTAATTTATAATAATTGTTTGATATATTAAAATCCTATTATATTGAGTTATGCCCTTAATAAAACTGTATATAAGTCAATGAAAAATAGAACCTATCATATAATGAATACAATTTTAGTGGATTCATGTTTAGATGTGGTCCCAAACTAATCATTACATTTTGAATAATTTAATACTAGGCTAATATTTTTCCTCTTTTGTTTGCTGTTATTCAATAAATTTATTAAATATTTAAATCAATAGAATTATTGTTTGTATTGTTTTCAATGAGAGCACTATTTTATTAATAGAGGATAATATTAAAGATTAGGTAATTTTACTTTTAGTAATCGCAGATATTAATATAAATTAGATTTGATATTATCTCAAAAGCGGATGTATTATTACATTAAATCCAAATGTTATTTAACTGAAAATATTAAATAAACTTGTAATTTATTCTAAGTCTATTACAAAATATTACCAAGGGTATTAACTTTTCTAGTATTACATTTAATAAACGAAGCATGAAATATTAGCAAGCTTAATTTATATGACAAATTTTATGTTTTTTTTTTCAATTTCGTAATAAATAGAAAGAAGCAAGGTAATGTTTAAGCTATGATGAACTCAATAAGTTGTGACTCTTATTTCAGGATTAGGTATGAATACCCAACAAAAAACACGGGAAAATTTTTAATAGGGTTTATAAAACATACACATAGAAAAAAATTATTTACAACACTTTGAACAAAATAAACTATCAAATATGTTTCCGGCATTTTAAACCATATCCTCCCAGAAATTTTGGCCAATTTCACAAATATTCATTTATTTGATATTTCAAAAAATATCTTGATGAATGAGTTGTTTATATATTGTGATAGCTTGTTTCATATTTAAACAATGTAATTAATGAATTTTTGATATATACATGTTACAAAAAGTTTAATTTGACATCAATATCATTATAATAGGAGAATAATCCAAATAATGTTAAATTTAAAATTGATTTTTAACATTGAAGTCTATTTCTAGTATTTTTTGAAAATATTTTATAAAATCATCACGAATTTTTATATATAAATTAAAAGAGTATTAAAGGAATATTTGTGGCTTTTTTTTAAACCGATTTCAATGATTTTAATATTAAATTTTTTGGGAGAAAAATAAATCAAGGCAAATGCAAGGTTTAAAAGAATAAAAAAATATAGTTAATAACTTTTAATGAGCTATAATTTTATTCAATTGTATTATTCTATATTCACTTCAATAAAACTATTCATTTATTCAAATTGTGACCAAAGACAAGGGTTGTACAAAAAGAAATAATCTCAAAACCAGGAGAAATATTTCTCAGAAAAATTCTCTATGTGGAGGGCCATTATAATAATTGATTATTTTCAAACCTGGATTAAAATTTTAATATGGCGATTTTGAAAGGTTTTAAACATTAAAGTTTTATTAAAGTAAATAATTACAGACAATTGAAATTATTGCAAAATTATAAAATTATTTAGTATAATTGTTTGAGGCAGTTTTTGGGCAGTTTTTGGGCAGTTTTGGGGCAGTTTTGGGGCAATTTTGGGGCAGTGAAAATTGTTTCTCTAAAATATCATTACTAAAATCAGATGAAAATAAACCCTACAATAATTTCTAAGACCAATTATTTAATCCTTTCATTGTTTCCATCTTACGTTGTTTCAGGTTCAATTTCCTAAACTAAATAACTAGTAATGACAAATGACTCATATGATATGACTATAATTAACGTGATAATGTATAAAAATCTTTGTAATTTTAAACCTTTTTCTAAACAGAATTTTGAAAAATTATTAAGATTATGTTGTAATATATTAAAATCAACTGAGTTTTTAATTGGAACTAACAGTAGAGTATCGTCGGCCCATTGATAAAAAGGACAATCAAGATACTTATTCAAATCAGACATGAATAAATTGAAAAGTGTCGGGCTCAGTTTGGCACTTTGAGGTACACCACTATTCAAAGAATCTAATTTAGAACTGAGGTTTGCATAAGAATTATATTGTTTACATTTTGTCAAAATATTAGAGATTTGTATCAAATATTTACCGGTGATTCCCATATCATATAAAACATTTATTAATTTTTGAAACTTGATAAATGCAGGGATGGCTAAAGGTCGAGGTCTCAGGGGGGTATTTTTGCCTATTTTTGGTCTCAGGGGGGGTATTTTGAAAACCACGCCCATTACTTTTGTTCTTTTTCCCGTTTAGGCCCTAGGCCTGGGGGTATTTTGACGATTTTCGAGTCTCAGGGGGGTATTTCGGAATACCCACCCCCCTAATGGCCATGCCTGATAAATGTCTCCCTTAGCCATTATTTAAGCCTTAAATTTTAAAATTTAAAGATAGCCTATGAAAACGTCCTACTGAATCATTTTGGCAAGAATCAATATGTCCAATGTATAACTGCAATCATATATTTAAATATTTGTAAATCAGACTTTTATACTAACCTTTTATTTAAATCTTATAATTTTTTCCATTTAATTCCTTTTTAAAAAAATTTTGAAAAAAAGCTGAAATCAAAAAGTTTTGTCACAAAATATCCTTTTATTTAAAAATCTTAAAAGTACTTCAATCCGAAGAATACTCAGAATTGAATGATTTTGGTGTCTGATTAAAGATAATGATATTCAGAATTTAATTTTTAAGTTTTAGCAGCCAATGGCCACGAGTTAAATGAGTACTATTAAAGTTCAAGATATTTTATTCATGAAAATTATTGTTTGGAACATTTTTATGTTAAATATCACTTCCATGTATAAAATGTTTTGAACTTCAATAGTACTCATTTTACTGATTTATAAAGATATTAATATGAATAATACTTATGAAACATAAAATTTTCTTTCAATTTTAAAGTTTTAATTGCAGATTCCGATTGATTATAGTTAATATACTCGTGGCCATTGACCGCTAAAATTAGATTCTGAATATCATTATCTTTAATAAGACACCAAGATCATTCAATTCTGAGAGTACCCTTTGGATTGCAGTACAGATAAACCTCTAGTACGTCAACCCCCTATTATGGAAACCCCTCCATAACTTCAACTGATTTCTAGAACCCGATTCATTGATCATATGGTTTCCGTCCCTCTATTATGGAAACCCTTTATGGTTTATCTGCACTTCTTAATAATGTTGTCATCCTGTTTTTGCTTATATGATTCACCGTTTGCCGAGGTTTAGGTTAAGGTCTTAAGGAATCATCACTTAAGTTCACTATATTATAATTTTCATCAAATGGTGTCTAATCTATAAGTTTAATATAAATTATTTTATTTTATTATTGCCATATAAATTATGATTCATTGATGAATCATACAGTAAATTGTGATTAACAATATTTTATAATTACAGCAATGAAGTAGTGATTCAGAATATTTTCGGTTATAAACAATATATAATTCCTTATATTTAATTCGTTCAAAATTATTAGTTTACAAAACGATACTATTTTATAAAAACTATAGTTATACCAGTATTTTGTTTCAAATATTTTAATTAAATTCAAAATTCAATTTAAAACATTTAAATAATAATAAATTGTGAAAAACTGATGGTTTGTATGTTCGTATACTTTCGGTTAATTTTTAAACCATTTCTTTTTCTTCTCACTTAAAAAATACAATAAAATGTTATTTTTGAAGACAAATAAATATACCTAGTCACAATTTTCGATCCACTTTGCTTCAGAGTATGACCTTTGAAGCCACAGATCTTCACTGAAAGCTCTCCATAATTGACATAAAGACATGAAATGTTTTGTGAATGCATTATATATTCTTTATCTAATGACGACTTATGGTTAATGGTTAGCACCCATTCAAAAACATTAAGTTGTGGATTGTTCTTGATCATTTCCTTTATATCCTTAGATATAAGACGAAAGCTATCTCTTTGATACAAACTTTGTTTTGTTTGTTCAATGAAACACTTTTTTTCATTTTCTGACAAATTTTTTTCATAATAAATACATTCATTGAATTGGTTTCTAACACTTATGATTGTATCGCTCTATAATTGAAAACTATGTTATTTTTAGTTATTTGAATAATATGACCTACCTCATTTTTCAATTCTAAACTTTTAATACGTTCACCAAGATCATTGATTACAACTTCTTTACCTTTAAGTAATTGTTGAGTAGTTTCACACTCAGCTATTAAATTATATAAGCGTTCGCTTAATAACTTAATTTCGTTGTCTTTCTTTTGTATGTTTTGCTGGAGTACTTCAATTTGTGAAAGGTGTTCTTTTACCAAGTTGTTCACCTCATTTGAATTTCTTGAACATTCACTGCAAGCTTTATTACAAGTCTTGATGTGGGCCTTCATTTCTTCAACTGTTAGCACAACTTCACAGCCTTTGGAATTATTCTCACATTTTATGTTTAATTTGTTGATTAGGTTTACAACCAAACGTCCCGCAGGACTCACACCTTTGATGGTCAAATTGCTCCGATCATTAGGACAGGTATTCTTATCAATGAGCCATTGATTTATACAAAGTTTACAATAAGTCTGTTGACAGCACTGAGTGACAACAGGCTCGAAGAGTATGTCCTGACATATACCACAAATAAGTTCATCCAGTTCATCATTATTATTAATGACAACCCTTTGTCTCTCTATTCGTGTCATTTTTAAACTTTGTTTTGGAAATTCTTCTTCATTTGACTTATATTTGTGGTTAAACTTATCTAATCTCTTTTCTTATCAAAAAATTTCTCTGAACTTCAATTTATTTCTCATTAAATATGTTGAGTAACTAAACAAGAGTCTCATCAAATTTATTAATTTTATTAATATTTACAAACTTTAGATAAATTTAAGCAAAACTGAAGGTTTATATCAGACTATTAAACATAATGACAGTAATTTATTCATTAAAACAACACAACTTTTTATTATAATAATTTAATTCTCTATAAAATTATGTCCGTAAGTCAAATAACTCCCAAACTTTAAGATATATTGAAAAAGTAAAATATAGAAATTGTTTATCATATCAATAACAAGTCAGTGATATTGTCATACATTTATGTTTGATCCAAGTAAACTTTTATAAGATTTCCTAATTAGGGCTTAAAATTATCACGATTATATCTTCAGATAATTTTGTTTTGTTTTTTAATAATTGTAGGCATCCTTACATTACCATATAAAGAATCTTGTTAAACTATACTTCATTTTAATGTTTTGAATTTCAAATGAATTTCAACTGGAAAATCCATATCTGTTATTAAAGCTTATCAAGTTTACTTTATTTTTAACTCATATAATATGAGTCATATTATTTGCATTTCATTTTAATTGTAATCATTTTTTTTGTTTGTATTGAATAAAATGTTCTTGTCCAATTAAGTGTCTGCATAATATTTATAAATTGACAATGATATCACAATTTTGACCTTAGAATCTAACAACGCTTAAATTGTCATTGGTTAATTTTTATAAATTATAAATAAATTATTATATTAACAAATTATCTTTTTTCTCTGTTACCAAGGGCTAATTATCAAAGTATCAGATGAAAATTCATGGTTTACTCGATTAATGTCTTATTGACAGTAATATCATGTGATATAATGTAATTACAGTTATTCTCTGAAATAATTTATCAAACTTTAATAAAATAATATTGAAAAAAACTTAACTTTTTCAAATAACATCGACAACTGGGTAGTCAACAATCTTGTTGAA
>JAQFZL010001532.1:0-10180 GCA_034695685.1 Galumna lanceata | reverse complement strand
CTCTCCCTCTCTCTCTCTCTCTCTCTCCCTCCCTCCCTCTCTTTCTCCCTCTCCCGACAAAAAATCCCAGTAAGAAAAAAAATTCAAGATTTAATACGCGTTTTATTTGTCAAAAATGCCTAATAAAACTATTCTAGGACAGTCTGCACACGCGTCTGCCTTAGATTATTAATTAGCTATAAAATAGCGAAACTATTTTTATCTTTTTATATTGGATTTGATTATAGTATAAAATAAAATTGAATTAACGAATGCCTTTAAAGTATCAAATAATAAATGTGATCGAAATAGTTTTAAAAATAAAACATACAAGTATTTCACCAATTAATTTCTTGATCGAACTCCTAGATTATCAAGATTAATTTTATAGATTACTCACCTAATTATTTATCCCTTCTTTTTATTAATAAATAAGGCATTAATTTGATAAACAAATAATACATAAATACTAATAAATAAATGATTTTTTCTCAATAAGTAATTAATTTTGTTTTTTTACTTTAAGGCAAACGTCAGTTAATGTACACGAAATTCAATTCTAACGCTATTATACTTTACTAGAATTAAATAATTATCGATTTAATTAATATTTAACTTGTTTTCAGTGAATTTATCTTAAGAAGTTTCCTCAAAACGGACTGTCAACCCTTATCCAGGTCCTTTTAACATTGGAAATGTACATACATTTCCTTCTTTGATATCTTCAAATCAGAAATTTTATCAAATTTTTATCAAAAATCGATCACTTATTCTATATTTTTCTACTTTAAGTTATTAACGATTTATAAATTACTTCTCAATTCAATACATTTAAATGTATTTAATTCCCATTTGATATGAATTTGCAATTAATTATCGATTTAAGCAAAAAGTCTTTACTAAACGAATCCAGTTATCAACTGAACTAAACTAAAAATCCTCAAAGTTTTAGCCCAAAAATATATTTTAATGAAAAGTCAGAAATAGATTTCTTTTTGAGTAAAACTTTTTTGACAGAAAGAGAATCGATATTTATCTCAACTGAAGACTCAATTAGTGTTAAAACCATTTTATTTCTACGAAATTAAATAACAAAAATATGTATTTTCCGATCAATAATCGCTTTTTTCTTCACCAGAAGAATGAAAAAGAAGAAAAAAAGATTAAATTTATTTATCGCGTCATTCATTACTCGCATGAATATAATTCATGGCATTTAATTGATATACAAAAACATAATTTATTATAAATTTCTTTCCAGATTTAATACTGAATATTATTGAACATTAAAACTAAATTACATTTAATTATTATATCGAATGTGTAATAAATTTTAATAAAAAATTACCGACACTTATATTAACCAATAATTTTTGTTCAATAATTAGATGAATATAATGAAAATTAAACGCTTTTATTGAAATTAATAATAATTTAGTAAAACTCTTCCATCCGTTCATTATTATTGAATGAAAATCTTTCAATCAGTTGTATTGTAAGTCAGGTATGTTTTTCTCTCCCTTTAATAAATGAGTCGATTATTTAGATTCAGTGATTACTGTATTTAAACTTTCAAATTATAATAAACTAAAAACATATTTAACAAATGACTTAATGATAAGCAAAGGAAAGCACTCTTTTCTCTCACTTCTGGTGCTGGCATTCAATGGTTGATAACCCAAAAAATATTTACTCTAAATTCAAATAATTTTCAATACTTTTAATGATTTACTTTAAGATAAATGTTTCTCTCAGTTATGTCTATAATAGATATCATTGAAGTGCGATTCGTTTCACTCAAACCATAAGTAGAGTTCATACGAGAAAAGCAATTAAAACATTTTAAAAGAAATCTTTTTAAAGATAGTATGGAATATAAGTTATCAAATCCTCGGAGTCTTTCTTCTTATCTCTTTCGGAGTCATATATTTCTTTTCTAAAATATATATTGAATTACAAAATGATAGTTCGCCTCAATTATTATATGACGGCTCTCTCTTGCAATTCAAGCAATTGCTTAGTATATAGAAAAAGATATTTCATTGAAATCAAACTTCATTTTAGTATTTCTTCAGATTTCAATTCAGATGTCTTTCAATTGGGATGAACTCAATATTTAAAGAGTGAGCGAAAGAAGTTTTTATTTTTATTCTTTGATTACCAAATGTTTCCATTTATATACCAATTGTAATAAATGATAGTTTTGCCATCCATTAAGTCAATAGTATTTATAGTAGTATTTCATACAATCAATTTTTAATGGCTTACAAACACTGACTTTCTTAAAGGCAAACATCATTTTGACAACACTTGTGAAGAAGAACTTCAAAATAAATATAAACTTCTTTTTTATTACGCAAATAAAACATATTCTCATAAGTATAGTATAATATTGTCCTCTTTTGCAGTGCCCGGAGTCTAACATAATGTCATTTGTCCACATTTTTTCCAGTTTTTCCTTATGTCTCAATTCTTTGATTGGCGTTAGTTTTCCTTCAATTAAATGTTTCGTTCAAATCTCTTATTGTGCGTTAAATTTACCGGAAGACTGGGTTAGGACTCAGTTTCATCTCATGAGTGAATCCCTCTTTGAGTATATGGCACTTTTCCTACTCAACGTCAATAACGACCGGAACTAAGCTTTTGGATAAGTTTTAGGGCTTTTGTTTTATATGTGTATTATATTCACAATACATTTGATGAATGATATAGTCATCAGTAGTGGTTCTGCTCAACCATTATATCCATACGTATGAACCCATTTTCAATATTTGAACGTAAATCATAAGTCGTTTTTCCATTTTATTGTTTTCATGCACAACCACTAAGTCTAAACCCTGTATACAATCGTACGCCATAAATGATAGCTCTCTCTCTCTCTCTCTCTCTCTCTCACACACACTCATTCTCTCTCTCCCTCTCTCGCGGAGAGTGTCCAATGACACAAACGGCTAATACATTGTTTTTTGTCTCTGTGTTTGTGAGCACTTAGCCATCCATACCATCAATAGAGTAGTCTTTCCAATGTCTGCTCCACCTCTCAATTACCATAATCTGTAGGCCATTGTTTTGTTCATAATATCATTTAATGACCAAAAAGTCAAGCAATGCATTACTTTTATAGTGAGCGCGGAGTAAAGAGCCCTAACTCTCACTCAAAATCTATTGTATACGATGGGGTCAAATACTAAAAATACAATACCAGTGCTCACAATTGCTATTATATTCAATAATTATTAAAGTTATTCTGGGCTCACACCTAATGCTACAACAAATTGATGTTCAACTGTCTGTCCGTTTGAACGGTTTGTGTCAGTTAAGGGGAAAAATACTTTTCTTTAAGTATTTATTTCGTAACCCTTATTTGGTATTCCGTTTTGGCCTCTGATTTACATTCAAAATGCACTCCAAAATTGGAAACGATTTCTGTAAAAAAGGCATAAAATTTAGTGTTGAAGCGCTCGACTACAGAGTATTACAGTTAACTTATTTATCATCAAATCCTTTAGGTTTGGGCACATCAGGCCCTCTATATCCGACTCATATTGGAATGCATATCACGAGAGGCTTAACACAACTTTTTACACCACCTGTGACCACATTTACTACAAAAAACTATAACAATCCTATCCATAACCCTCTCTATCCTCTTCGCACTCAACTCTTCTGAAACCGTTTTTCTGAAAAGAGCTCTTCTCTTCTATTCTCTCCCCTATTATTAGATATTCAGATAAAAAAATAGATCTCTTTTTTTCAATTTATTTGTCAAAATCAAAACTCTGTCGGTTAGGAATGGGCACCAATTCCTCTATACTTTTTCTCACTAATAATTAGTTAGAACTGTCTCAACACAGCATAAAATGCTGTGCTAACAACACGACGACTGTTGTATTTCACGTATTTGATTAGTATTTTGTATTTTTCCAATTTTATCTAATCTACTAAATTTTATGTCTCGCGTGCATCACATCAACCGTACGGCTAATAACTCGACTCAATGGAAGAATGAGAAACAAAAATAAATGGCATTTCCATAGAGTGTAAAACTCCCTTATTTTTCCTCATCTGACAATTGCCTGGAATATATTCCTTCTAAAACTGTGAGACCTTTCTATCGATTCCGACATCTATTTATTTTCCAATTTTTACTGTTTTTTTCAAATCCAATATTCGTCTCTTAATTTAGGAATCGATTTATTTTATGGTTTTAACTTTTAGCCCAAAAGTTTATTTTATTTTTTGGTTCATTCAATGCCAACAGTATTAGAGACCGAATCAAAAATATTTTTTTTATGGGAAACGAACGATGAATTTCGGTGTAGAGTACGTGACTTCAGGCTTTCCAAATAAATTTTCGGCTCATATTCTCTCTCTATTTTTCATCCATTCTATTCTCTCTTCATATTCTTCTCTTCTGATTACACTCTAAAGCATATAATGTTTTAGTTGTACCGTCTTTTTATTCATTAAACACGTCATTCCTTTAGCCCTTTTACTCAGAAATTCTTTATCATATCGTTGTGTTTCAAATATGAGTCATTTAATAAGAGGTTAATAATCTTTTATAAAAGTTATCCAGGCAATTCTTAGCCATTAACTTAGTGTAGTATTTCTTTAATTTCTTGTTGGTATCAATATTTTCAAATCTCAATATTCGGAGCCGACAAATACGGTATATCTAATGCACACAACATTTCAGTGGGTATTCCTTCCCTATCAATGATGAAGAAGGAGTTGAGAATACATATAAAGTAGAGATGAGTTGAGAGATAATATATTTGAAAGACTTTATTGATCTGAAAAAAAAGTTGAACAAACTTTCACTCTTTCTATTGGTTTGTGTTCACTATTTTATCAGTACTTTCAGTGTAAGCCTATCTCACAGTTTTCTCTTTTTATAAAAAGCCATTTCTGATGAAAAACTCACTGAAATTACATTTTTATTTTGTTTTCTAAATTTTTTTCTCTCTTCTATTCTTAAACAAAATATAAGCAAATATTTTGCATACAATTTCTTTGCCTAATTCTCAATCGACTCTAAGCTCTAACTCAATGTATACTTAAGACCAATATTTAGAACTTTGAGCGCAAAAATGAATTGAAAATAAAATAAGAAAAAAAAACACTAAAAGAAAGAACACAAACATTTCATTTGCAAATATATAGAGAACTGTAAGAGAAAATTGTTTAAAACTCAACCGAAACAAATTAAGGACTTGAATATTAAGTCTCATTCCTAGTTAACTGACTTTCTTATGTTCCTTAAAAACTGCTAATAAAAACTATTTTCTTCTCCTTTCAGTTAATTTAGGTGTTGCCTAAGGAACTCCTTTTCTTCGCCCATACCTTTCGCTTATTCACAAAATTTAAAATAATTTAAATGATATAAAAGTTAAGACATAGAAAGACATAAACTTATATTTTATGTCTATAATATTCAAACCACAAAACACGCGAAAAGGCCGTCCATTCGGTGCTGTTATTATATGTTTTAGACCAACACATAAGACATTAACCACAAAAAATGTTATGTTCTTTTCACCACAAGTACTAACCCTTTGATTGGTTTCATAGCTTCCCTAAAGTAAGTGTTTTAGTGGTTATTGTAGTTATTGTTAAATAATATTTGAGAACATTTGGATCGTAAAATTGCAGAATTACTGCATATGTTATTAGTTTAGGAATAGCTATTTCTCTACACATTTGGCCAAAACATTATTGTGTTTAGCAGTCAGACAATACCACTACGGAAAACGGCACCAGAATATGATTGAAAGCCCTATTACTGGTTCATATGACGAATATTATTGGCAATAAAACAATAATTTTATTGGGTTATGGGTTACCACACATCGAGAATAAATATATTACTTAAACAGTCTAATCGACTCAACAGTAATAGTGTTTCACAAGAGACCAGACAATAGTTGGCCCATAGTTTCAAATCGAAGTAGAAAAAGCAATTTCACGAAAACACCTGATGTTTGGTTCGTGTGGACCACCGTTTGAATCATCCATTTTCACTCTTTTGGCTCTTATTTTATATTTAATTGGAAAAACATTTTAATAAATAATATTTAATTTATTATTTTACAGACACTGTATGTGCAATAGCTCTGGTGGGTCTTATCGCTCAATCATTGCTCTGCACCCACTCTTTCAAATACTTTTGAGTTAATCATAAAAATTTTCATTTTTTTCTTCTTTTTCTAGTTATAAATGTTGAAGATTTTCAGCTTTTTTCGTGGAGAGAGAGAGAGAGAGAGAGAGAGAGAGAGAGAGAGACCAAGATCATTATTAATATTATTATTTTATTATTATTAGTTTTATTGAAAAATTGCAATGAATTATACGATACATAACATCCCAATGTATTTACGAAATTGATTACAAAATTTACTTAATTTCTAATTAAAATTTTCTTCATTGAATATAAACTAAAACTATTTAATTAATTGAAAAATTTAATTTTAACTCAAAATATGATTAATTCTTTAGTCATTAAATATAATTTTCTCAAATTTGCCAAAAATTCAATATTTGTGTCAATAATTCAAAACAAAATTAATAACAAAAAAATAATTAATTCAAGAAATTAATTCAATTCAACAAATATTAAGCAATTGTTGAATTAAAACTCTATTATCCCTAAAATTGTGATTTTATGGTTAGAAATAATGAAATTCAAATAGTCTTGGGATAAGCTATCGAATTATCTTCACAAATGTTATTTTCCGCTAATATTTGAGCCGAAAAATTTTATTATGAATTTTATTTCATGTTTATTATCATTCTTTAGATACCTTTCATCTGATAATCAATTTGAGTGCAGTCTTTCTTAAAAGAGAGAAACAGTTTATCTTTGAATACATTTTATTTGTGCGAAAACTGTTGCCCAAAATCGTAGGAATATTTTCTCTATTAATGACTTCAAATATTGAGTTTACGTGTGTTTTAATCCAATACTAAATGTGTATTTCAGAGTAGTTTTAAAAAATTGTTTCAGAAAAAACATTTCTCAGACATATATATAAAATGCTTATCAGTTTTAATATCAGTTTTATTTCCAAAATTGATTGCAAAATGATTTTTGTAAAATATTTCGGAAGTCTTGAATAGTTGTGAGGCTAACGATTATAGAAATATTGAAAAAACTTTTACATCTCAGGACTCCTTTACCACAACAACCAATAGGTATAGAGACTGACGTTTTTATCGGAATTCAATGACATTTTGCTTCTGAAAAATACATTTATTGAAAATATATATTGAATTCAATGATTTATTATTTTTTTAAACTGAATGTTGAGAAAAGGCGTGAGTTTTCGTTTTAAAAAAATGGCACAAATTTTGACAAATTATTAAAAGATATTAATTTTTTATATATAATTGAAGAAAAAACTATCAAATGGTTAGAGTTTAAGGAAGAGGTTCTCAAAAAAATCAGTATAAAAATATCTTCGGCTCAATTGGAAAATAGGGCAACGAATATATATATATATATATATAATACTGACAAAAATTTATGTATAATTTCTTACTTTTTTCCCAATTATTAATTTTAAACTTATTTTTTTAGTCAAATAACCTTCAATTTTAATCATTTGGTGAGCTTTGAGTAAAACTTCATCTGATCGATGAAAGACTAATTTAAAAGTCGAGAGAGAGAGAGAGGGAGGGAGAGAGAGAGAGAGAGAGAGAGAGAGAGAGAGAGAGAGAGAGATGTCAAAAAAGATTGAGAATTTTGTTTGAAAGCCTCGTCTGCAGTGCCTTTCCGTCAATGCCTGTGCACTGTAAGCGCACAAATGATTTGAGTTAACAGTTTGATGGCTCCCTCTTTACAGCAATTCATAAATTTTTACAATTTTCTAAAGAAAAATAAATAACAAAAAAATGTGAGCCCAGAGTAATGAATGAATTGCTTTTTTATTCGCAGATAATTTTTATTTGACTCTTATCTCTCATTTTGTTTTTTACCTTCACTTTTCTTAAATAATAAAAAAGAATCCATTCACTTTCTGATCAAAAAATAAAACGATCTAGATAATAAATTTAAACTCAACTCTAAACGGAATCTGAAGCAAAAAAACCAAAATTTTGTGAATAAAAACAATTAATTTCAACACAACTTTTAAGGAATAATAATATCTTTGATTTGATTAATTGTATCAAAAAACAGCTCTCAATTAATTTTCAATATATTCTCGATTACTTATTCCTCCCAATCATATCGTACGGCATTCCCCCCTCACATACCCAACACACAAAAAAAAGATGTTTGACTTTAACACAATATCTGAATATTATTTTAATATACAAAGCATTGAAACCTAAATATTATTAATAAACTTATAATTTGGTATAAATGGTTGGTATATACCGTGGATAAGGTTTTTATTACATGATATGATAGTCGCGTGTCTTTACCTCATTATCTGATCATTTTCTCCGAAAAGTAATTTTTTTGTTATTATTTTTCTCATTCAATAAATAAATACCAAGAAATATGATGACCAAGCTATTTTACTTTAAAACCAATTGATAGGTAATTTCAAAATCAATATCCGCTCAATAATTCATTCTAGAAACATTCATTGACCAACTAGACAAGTTCAATTTTGAGAAAAGCCATTAAAACATTTTCTTAAGAAAAACTAAATTGCACAAGGTTACTTTATTGATGAAGTCGTGTGTGTTTGGTCGGGGACTGCACTCCTTTGAATGCCATCAGATATTGGAACTCCTCTTAGAATTTTTATTCTTTACTTTTGTGTTTAGTTTCCAATTTATTATCATTTTGTGAATGTTTTTACTAAACATTTTATTCTTGTTTTCTGTGGTTTTGATTACATTTTTTTCTAACAAAGAAAAGTTGATCTCCTTTTTGATGAATGAAGAATCAATTTTTACACCACTATTACCGCCAAATATTAATAGTATTACTACCGAAACAACACTTTTTCACTCTAGGTATTAACATTTCAGTTTGTTAATCAATAATTTATCTTATTTATTCCTGTGCTCTCCATTTAGTTCTGTCTCTCCCTCTCCTGAACTATCATTTATAACAAATATCTTTATGTTTATTAATATTTTTCCCATAAGTTATTTAACGAAAACTGTTTTGTGTTTAGTTATGATATGAGAAAATAATTAATAATTAATGATATAAAATGAATGACAGATGAAATCAATTCTTGTAAATCCACTGAAAAAAAATAAGTGAAATGAAAAGTTTGTTAACAAATCATTAATACGTTTTCACATCAAACAAACGAATGAATGATTGTTTTCATTCAATAAACCGATAGATGTTTACTGTTTGAAGAGTAGATTAGTTTCAAACAGAGACGGGTATGTCGTAGGGAATACCCTGAGCTAATTATTCACCGTTTGCTTTGATTGGCAGACATACAGACTTTCAGTGAATGTTAAGATGAATAGAAAATTATTATATTTCAAAATATATGAAAATTCAATTTTTACAAATCAAAAACTATGAATGAAAATGATCTAGCCACAATAATTACAAGTGAAATTAACCCTAGTGGCAACCATGGATTGCGCCGTACATTTAAGGCCTGTCCTTCATAGTTGACTGTAATCTAACAAACTCTGAGGCCATCAGTTATTGATTGGCACACAATCTCTCATCTTATATAACATTAGCCCTAATTTGCATAACTCTGCGTCTGAAGAGTGGAGGCATTGGTGATGTGCGCGCATTCCTTTACCAAATCTCTTGTACATCACATTCTCCGCTCTATTTATTCGAATCGGGCACTGAATTGTGTGCTGAGCGCACAAAATCATAACCAAAATAATGAAATTCTAATTTTTGTATCATTTTTTCTTTGCTCTTATTTTTAAGAGATTTGTTTGTTTTTATAATTAATTTAACGAATTATTCATTTTATTTGAAATTTTAATTTATAACTCATTTATTGCTATCTATCCGTTTAACTCGTTGTTGATGGGGTACGTCATAATCAGATGGCAATTAATTTATTATTTCCATTTAAAAAGCGAGTCAATTAACTATTAATTTATTAATTAGTTTCTTAAAAATTTGCAAATATATGGCAATAAATGGGAATAACTTTAAATAATTTCATTTGATTTTAATATTCAATTTTAATGAAATTAAAATTATATTTAAATTCAATTCTAATATCAATTGATTTTTGATTTTTTCGTCTTA
>JAQFZL010001531.1:0-10180 GCA_034695685.1 Galumna lanceata | reverse complement strand
ATATAAAAAATTAAAATAAATTATATTTTGTTCCCCGAATTTCAATCTTTTGTTCTTAAATTATTTAATTTTAGTATAATTTTTAACGTTTTTCTTTCTTCAATACTTTGCCCTAAAAATTATAATTTTAATAAATGATTAAAATAAAGTTAAGGATTTGTCAATTATTTCCTTTTTTTATCAAAATAACTGTAAAAGTCTGTAGAATTAAATTAAAACAGAGATATAACTCATTGAATTGAGTTGTTATCGGTTTGTTATTTAGCATATCATCGAGGAAAGTTTGCATAATTCAATCTAGATGATAAATCGTCAAATAGGAGTTATCGGAATTTATGGGCTCTAAACCAATAGTAAAGAACATAAGATATTACATTGAGAGGGGATTCACGACTTAATTAGTGGTTAATTAGTTGCAAAAAACTAATTTAAATTCAAAAAAATTATGACTAAATATTCAGAAAGAGTTTTGGTTAGTTCGGAGCCAAAGCTATTGATTCGTGGAAAACAGTTTGATTTTAAAGTGAAAAGTTTTTAATCGATGCAAAACTCATTTATTATTCGTCGGTTTTTTGGAGGCATAGAATTAGAGCGAAAGTTATTCTGAAATTTTTGGCAAATATTTATTGAATGGAGTGAATACTTTGACTAATCAGTAGAGAATACCTGAGCCTTACTTTTATTTATGTTTATATTTATTGTTTCGTTTGAATAATAGTCATAACTCTTAAAAGTGCCCTTTAATTATCATTTTGTTGTTGAGTCTGACTCTGACTCTGGTTTTCTTTTTCTCTAATTTTCTTAGTATTTGAGAACAGGATCGCAGTCTTTGAATCTCACATTCACTAAGTGTTGGCTCGACTCGACTCTCAACTATTATATAACACTGGGTTCGAGAGTCGAGTATTGGCCAGAATTATAGGTGCGTATATGTTTGAGTGCACCTGTTTCAAGGTTGTGAAGGTTGACGAGCAAACTTACGCTCTCTTCTCTCTCCTCTCCTCTTTTTCTCTCAATTCACTTACAATTCTTCAGTTAAACTATAGTATGGTTTGAGTGAAAATCTATTTGTCAAACATTACGTTTCACTCAGAGCTCATTCAGTCCTCACTCAGAGTCAGCTTCAATACGATATAAAAACTTTTTTTTAGTGAAAACTTTTTGCTCTAACCGTAAACCCTCTGAAACAGAATCGCAAGAATCGTAAGATTCAAAACACTTTCTAAGTTGAGTACAGTTGTCTACAATGGGTCTGACTGTTGAAGTCATTAGTTTGCACAGTATTGGCGACACTCCGACTGGAACTCATTTGAGGAATTCCTGTTTTGTTTTATATTTAATTTTCTTAATTAATATTTCATTTCATTCCGTCGAAGGTATGTATCGTTTGATTGTATTTATTTTAAGTTAAATTTAAAATTAAAATCAAATTTTGTTTTGGAAAATATTTTTATTCAAAAGTTAAGGTCAAATGATTTTTATTAAAATTCTGTTTATTTTTGTCTCGATTTGTTTATCAATAGTTTATTCACTTATGAAAACATTTAATCACTGCTTATAACTCATAGTCTGCATAACTCAGAATTTTTTTGAGGCAATTTCTTATCGGTAAATATTTGTTGCTTTATATCTTTGTATTACTAAACTGAGTAAACGATAAATCTTTTTATCGAGTTTGACGTCATTTCATCTTTTAATATAAGTTTTGAATTCTTAAGATTAATAGTTTACTTGTTTTGTTTACATCCTTTTGAGGAATTTATTTCACTAAAATCTTTGTTAGGACTTTGAAGGCGTTTGCAATAAGTGTGAGGATATTTTCGAGACAATCGTGGCTTTAATCACATCGTTTATCGATATACTAAACCTACAATTTTGTTATATAGTTGTGTAATAAATTAGCAAAACGGGGGGCAAACGGAGCAAAAGGAGAAAACTTTTGGTTTTTTTAGTTCATTGCCTAACAGTTTCCTAATTTGAATGACAGACTCAACCATTAAATAAGATTATAAAAAGTGATGACAGAATCTGTTTGTCTCTAATCATAAGAAACAGACATTTACTGTTAAATGTGTTCTAATTTCTAAATACAAATCCCACATATTTTTAGTTGTCTTTCCGTCAATTCGATCAGAAAAGAGATACTCGACTTACAAATCAATCTATTTATGGCATTAAACGGAAAAATGTTGTTTTGATTAAATTCGTTATTTAAATGTTTTGATATTTTGATGGTTTGATAGAAGTTTTTCATTTATTTTTTATATATTAATGTTTTACATTAAAATTGAATTTAAATTTGAATGAAAAAAAATCTTCTTTTGATTAATTGATAAACTGTTCAAAGACTTCAATGATTTGTTTTTTCCTGTAGTAATAGATCTCGTGATTAATTCCTACACACATTAATTGATTAAGAATTCAGTCATAAAACTAGATTTGGCGCAAATTTTCTTGTCTTAAAGAATTTAAAGACTTGAAAATATTGGAATTCTCTCTGTTTTTCTTATAGAAATACCATAAAACCAGACTATAGTCTGAAAATTTAAGAAAAGACAAAAATGTAGACAAAATATTTGATTAAGAGTTACGCAAACTTTTATTATACGCGTTCCTTCAGTGTGGATGGGATGCCCTTGTCTTATGTGTTGTGTCAAATCAAGGACTGGTATTTTTTTTCGCTTTTCTTTCTATGTGTTTCCCCTCAGATATAAAGCTTTCATTAACTAAATTTAGAGTATTTTTTGACTTAACATTAATTGTAGACAAAAATAATAGAAATGATGCAAACGATGATAAAGTAATCCTCTATTTATAGATTTAATTCTTTGAAAACCTATTTTTGAAGACTAAATGCTTTACTTTTTTCTCATGAATTTCTTTCTGATTCTGAAATTAAAACTTTCTTTCAAACTTTAAAACGGTTTATGTCTTTTCCTATTTTCGAAACTGAATTCAAATGCCTATTGAATAGGAATTGGCATTAGTTTTGAATACATTCCTAACATTCAAGACATTCAACAATCAAAAACTCAGACATAAATATAACAGAGTTTTAAAGACACAATTCTTTTGAATTAAGGCATTCAATCGGTTGGTATAAGTCTTCTAAGTTGTGACCATGACTTGTATATAATGATTGGTTTAAAAGTGGTGTACCTCACGGTCAGGGTCACAATGGTGGTCATTATGACGGTCACAGTGACGTCCAGACAGCAGTTATTGACCATTGAAAACCTGTGTTCAGTTTATGGTACAATAAACTTAGTTAACCCTAAATAAGTGTTTAAAACGGAGAGAATGATTCCGGATGTCTGCTGAACCTTATGCTCAAAGAGTAACACAGACTTAACTCCTATTATATAAAAGTTACAAAAAGTTGCGAATATGTCAACCGCATAGCCATTGGCTAAATAGCTGTCAGACCAATACAATGGCCAACAACTCTGTCTCCAATCGGTTTCAGAGTTAACACTCGACAAAGAAATAAATCTTTTTTGCGAAAATTGTTTGAAAGGTGTGATCAGTGTTTCACTGTTGACAGTGACATATTACATATTCCTCACAATCAAAAGAGGTAATCCCCGCCCAAACCCTGAACACTACAAAATCATTAGTTATCTGTTGTCCTGTGTTTTAGGGAAAAGAGTGAGAGAATTGAAATTTGAATTTTTGTTACCAAAAGAAGGAATGAATTTTAAAAAGTTCTTTATTTTATTTATCGATTTAGTATTTGAATTATTTTCGCAATTATTGAATAATTCATTAGAATTGGAGACCATTTTCCTATGATTTCAACATTTTTCTTAATACAAGTCTTAGTTCAGGAGATTATTCTTAAGTTTAGTTCAAATCGAGAATAAATTTATTTTTGAAAATTGAGTTTAAAACTAAACAATCGAAACATTGGAATAACGATTAGAACTTAAATATAAATCAAAACTTTGTTTGGTTTGAGAATTGAACGTCAAATGAAAAGAAGAAATTTATTACTCAATAAAATCGTTTAAATTTTATTTTGAAAATAAATGATTAAATTTATTATTCACTCGTTATGTACCCAAACCATAGCCGGTCTTTGTTGGAGTGCACCCAATCGGAACGGCCGCTGCACTGATTTACTTCGGGATGATATTACTGAAGACCAGTGCTGTAGTGGCTCTGAGAGTAGTAATTCTGGCATTACATCCACCGCTTACTCAGAGAACCTGACGAGTGGGCAGTTATTTTATTACCGTGCGCTCAGGGGTGGCGTTCCATGTACACCTTGCAAAGGTAATCTTGCAATAATAAATCCCTATCCATTTCCAAATCCCTATTTTCTAATTTCACATCAAATTAATTATCAAAAGAATTTTCTTGAGAAATAAACCTGCAATCAATTTGATCCCCAAATTTATCAAAAGATGTGTTCTCTCTGTGGACTCTTCTCTGGAATTCCAGGCATTTCTATAAAATTAATTTCTTTTTAGACTAAATTTTAAGCAGTTGTTTATCAAATGCTTTTCTTAAGAATTCAATCCACGCCTCAAAAGAAAAAAATATAATTGATTTATATATTAATCACTTTTAAAACAGAAGAGTTTGGGCTTATATTTCCCAAAATATTACCTTTTTTTTAGTTTTTTTAAATGATTTCTGTTTTTGATATAATAAAAAAATAGTAAATTCTTGGTTTAGGAGGGATTTCCTTACAGTTAATTTATATTTGTTTTGATACAAAAGTGCGATACAATAGTTTATTGAAAGAAAACTTGATTTGAATATATTGTTGGTATAATAAAAGTCGCACCTCTTTCGTGACAACCGAATAGAATTCAATTCGTTTTGCATTTGACAAACGATTGACTTTTTAAACGATTATGAAATGGTTTTGTAGTAATTATTGTCCGATTAATTTAATTTATAATTATTATATATTTAATGTATAGCGACGTGTGAAGGCGTTCAATGCGGTCCGGAAAAGAAGTGTGTTCTCAAGGATGAGAAACGACCCGTTTGTATTTGCGCACCCAAATGCCCTAGGCGCAAAAGGAGATTGGGACCCGTCTGTGGTCAGTACTCATATTAATATCATTAGATTTGAATTTATTTAAAATTAAACCTAATTTAAGGCACTGACGGTCAGACCTATCGGCATATCTGCCGACTTCTGAAAAGAAAATGTCGAAAAGAGCCGTCTCTGGCTGTTGATTACTATGGAAAGTGTGAAAGTATGTACTTTTATATCAAAATAATTCAAACAATTATATCTTGATTTACATCTGATCCCATAATTAATATCTAAAGTATCTGGAATTGATATCTTTCCCTTTTTTTGATGGTAACACGTGTTTGACATTTCATCCTTTAAAGTGTCGACTCCTCTTCTGAGTCAATAATCTATTGAACTCTTTTACCAATTTTTTGGCGTTCATTTCATTCCTTTATTTTAGTTTTAATATTAAATATTTATTTTCTTTCTCTGGGATAGACTCCTGTCATAGCGTTCGCTGCGTTGATAACAAGACATGTATTTTAGACCATAATGTTGTTCGTCCTCATTGTATTCGGTGCAAAGAGCACTGCCCGCCTCTAAGTGTCAATAGTCGTCCAGTTTGTGGCGTGAATAACGTAACTTATTCTAGTTATTGCCATTTGCAAAGAGCCGCCTGTCTGTCGGCCACTGCCATTCAAGTCGCTTATAGAGGACACTGTAAACGTATGTATCCATTCTGTCCAATATTTTATTGCATAACTTATTTAGCGCTCCAACACTGAAAGGTATTTCTGCGAAATATACCAAATATAAGGTACTCGACATATAAACGTCTCGTTCTTTCCATTCATAGCCTCTCCTAAAATGGTATTCTTAGTAGAGATCCAAAAGATTTGCAGCGCTTTTTACTTTTTTATATTCCAGTCAATGGTTGTGCTCTTTTGGATTACAATTGACAGGTCTAACAGTTAGAGTATTGTCTACACAAATACTAGACGCCCGTCCCTTATAAATAAAATGTGACACACCTTAGTCTGTGTGCTGTCGGACAGACTTACCTTTGATTCGATGGCTTATATTATATGTATAGACACATGCCTTACATTAAGATCATTGTCGACAACTTTAAGCACGTGTTATCACATGATTCCAGTCATTCCCATTTAAAACTTTTCTTTTCTTTTCTATTGATAAAAGCAGTGAATGCGATCGACCGGAACCTCAACGCTCTGCCCAACACTATCTTTAAAGTTAATCCGAGCGACAAAATAGCGGTCAAGAGATGAACTCCAGTTTCATATAAAAATAATTAAAAAGTTATATTTGTCGGCAATAAAGAAAAATTGGGTGATATTTGAAATCACTTCACAAACAGTACAACAAATTGCTATTCATTTGATTTGTTCACACATTCGGAGTATTGAACTCAAGAATGACAAGAATTTAAACTAAAAACATAATAAATGGATTCCTATTCGCTTTCATATAATATATTAAAATTAAAAATAGTTAAAGATTTTTAAAAATAATTCTAATATTTTTCACTATTTCTTCAAAACATATAATATTTGGAATTACTGTTTAGTGTTTAGTCTAAATGACAATTAAATCAGAATATGTGACACAATATTAGCCCAAATTTACCACTTTATCACAAGTTTTGAAATATTGGAGATGACCACCAAAATTGACACAATGATCACTAATATAATATACATATGTTAAGAATACAGTACACATAATATTGAAAATATTGAACCATGTTTATTTATTACTAGCTCTATCTTTGATAAATTGAATATTTGTTCGCTAATCAATGATTTCATTAAACTTTAAAGACTTAAACTTTAGACTTAAAGTCTAAGAACTGTCATATCATTAAATTTGTCAAAAATATTGCTTTTTATGATTTATGGCCACAAAAAAGAGGAGAAAAAACCACTTTTTAATAAACAAAGTTTGAAAAGTGAAAGTCATGTCCCAAATAAAAACTACCTCTAAATTGTTTGGTATTTCCCATATTTTTCTTAGTTTTTTTGGCAACATTTCTAATTAACAGATTAAAAAAAGTGATAATTACTTGATTCAAATGAAAATAACAAAATTTAGCTTGAATGTTT
Source organism: Galumna lanceata (assembly GCA_034695685.1). NCBI lineage: Eukaryota > Metazoa > Arthropoda > Arachnida > Sarcoptiformes > Galumnidae > Galumna > Galumna lanceata. The sequence continues at coordinate 3,082 of JAQFZL010001531.1, read as the reverse complement.
TCTTTTCTAGAAGACCTTGGCCATTCCTACTTAAGAATTTCACTAAAAAATTCATTATTGAACACAACTTTTAAATGTAAATTAATTTTGTTTTTTTGTTTTTTAGAAAACTTATGTTTAAATCACTTGTGATTATTATAATTAAAAAATTATAAATTCTTAAGTCTTAAACAATTTGTTATTTTACTTATTTTTTTGATTATTCATATAATTATAATTATATTTTGTATTCACGGGTATAACACATATTTATTTATGATTTGATTGCATATACACTATATTTGAGTCACAATTAACTTACTATTTCCTATGATTTCAATTTTAAAAAGGTATTAAATACCTTTTAAATGTACTTTTTATTGTCAAATAATGCATTTTTCAAATAATTAAATATTGTATTAAATCTCTTAATCCATAAAACAATAAAATTAACGAAATTTTTAATTAAAAAAAATCAAAGGAATTGAAATTTGATAATAATTTGAGTAATGATTAAAATAAATGATTAATCTTTGATTGAAATAAGAATAAATTTCGTAAATTGCAAGTAGCAAATAGCAAGCACATTTTGTTTGTAAATAAAATGAAAATATGAAATTAATAGTTATTTTGAATAAAAGGTTAATAAAAGTTTTGATGGATTGGAATAATTTTAGTCAATTGAAGGCACGTCCAGACATACAATTAATTCGTGTCTAATGAAGAAAAAACTTTGGGCCGGACTTCTAGACTATATCTGAATATGAAAAGTGCGTTAAAAAGTTTATAGAAGTGCAAATTCTTTGGGATCAGTTGACAAATGATGTTTCAATACATAGTTTTTACTCTGAATCTATTAAATCAAAATATAATTAATGATCTTTAGATCGTTAATATCGAAAAAATCCAAATTAACCACTATTTTAATGGCGAATATCTAAAGATAATTCCAATCATTTCATTTGATAGTCTATTAGGAGATAACAAATTAACTTAAACTTAACCAATAAAATGAAAGCATTGGTATTCAATCCATTATTTTCATTAATTTGTTTGTTTATTGTGTTCTTAAAGGATATATAATATATTAAAAGTAAAGGAAAAGATAATATAATATGAATTTGTTGTCAATCTTATGCTGTTCTCAATCAATAAAATACAAGTAATTGAGTCTCAACATTGAGCTGAGTCTGTGCTCATACATGAATTGATTGGAATAATCGTCATTTAAGTTATAATTATTGGTCATTAAATCGACTAAAAATTTTGATTTATTTTATTTTTTGTTGTTTCGCTGAAACCATCAAAAAATAGTTATAGTATTTACTGTTAAAAAAGTAAAACAAAACAAAATTTGAACCATAAGTAAAGGCTATTATTATTAAATATAAGTTAGTATTTAGACTCTTATTCCAGACTTATTTCTTTGAGCGATCGATCAGTTTGTGTCAAGACTTGCATTAAAAAAAACGTATGAATATCTCGTCTGCAGTTTGTCTGCATTTCATTCATGTTTTTATGTGTCGAATATATTTTGTGAAGAAATTATCGCTTATATTTCTAACGTAAAAAGTCTATCCTTTTGTGAGAATATAAACTACTAATTATTACAACACAAAAGCAGTCAATGATTGAATACCTGCTCAGACTGTTGTAGAGGCAGTTTTCAAACCAGACATTAGAATATTACATACATTGTATCTGTTTTTAGACATTAAAAGTCATTGTATCGAATCGTTTTATTTTTCTTCTCAAATATTTGTAATTTTTTCTTATATATAGGTCTCAATTCGGGCGAAATATATAATTTTGATTGATTTCAGACAAATTTCTTTTATTATTTTTGTTTGAATTTCAACTCATTTTATAGACTAAACGAAATTTAATGATTGACTAATAATTCAAATGAACATTAGTTTAGCTATAGTTGAGTATAAGTTTTGTATAAATTGAGCCAAATATTTGCAAACCCCTCCACTGGTTATATCAAATCACTTATTATAAGGTAATCAATTAAGGAATTTTCAAGGTACACTGAATTAGCAATGACATTGAACACACACTGTACACACAGCGAGGAAATGATTCATTTTAATCACAACCAACACAACAGAGAACACTATTTCACAGAATAGGTTCTCTCGCTTTCCATTTTAGAAAACGAGGTAATCTTAATGATTAATTTATAAATTGATGGTTATTATAGTCTGTCTTTTCGTGTCTGCACTTCAATGAAATTTTTTCAATTTTAAATTAAATGGTTTTTTAGTTCAGCACTAATACAGCGGATACTCAAAACGGCACAGAATTATACTCAAAGAGTTGATGGAGGAGTGGTGCCAAACAAGGCTCGTGAAATGCGCCTCACGCGCTTATGTCATATTGCCGGCACTCTTACAAAGAGTACCCCTTTTTAATGAAAAAAATTACAGAAAAAATTTCAGGAATTTTTTTGTCTTTTTTTTCAATTTGTATTAAAAAGTCTGACATATGGACTAAAGTCTACTTTAATTGTGTCCCAACTTTTTTTTATAAATATAAAAAATTAGATCCGATTAGAAAAAAATTGTTTACTCATTTTGTGTTCCATATGTCGGACACGTTTTGCTCCAATCGATTATAGAATGAAAAAACAAACCAAATGTCTTTTGTCGTAATTCAGTTGTGTATTAGGTTTTATATAATCACAATCTGTTGACTCAATCCTCAAAATAATTTTTATACAAACCATATGATATGACACAAATGTTTTAAAATATTATCCTAAATATTGAATAATTTTTAAAATACTTCAGCGAAATATTTGAAAAAATTAATTTCAAAAAAGTTTAACACAAATAAGAATTTTATTGAACTCAATATTGAGGATAACTTTTATTTTTGAATTAATTGAAACCTCTGACATATAATGTGTTTATAAGGAAATAATAAATTATATATTAGTTAAATCCATATATAGTATAGTTCGCGTCCATAATTTTGGAGTACAAACTCTGGTTTGACAACAGTTGACAATTTCTTATTATTTAGTTGTGATGCCAAATACCATATGAATAATATGCAAATAATTGTTATTCCGAAATGGAGGGATGTTTTCCGAAAT
>JAQFZL010001530.1:0-10181 GCA_034695685.1 Galumna lanceata | reverse complement strand
TATTTTTATTTCTAATTTTAATTTAAAGCTTATGTTATATTTTTAGTCATATTTTAAATTAGTTTGACTTTTAATAATTGAGTTAATCATCGAAATAGTCAATAAAACTGCTGTTTATTCAATAATTCCATTTATGTTGTGATTTGTGTGACAGAAACTCATAGAATTGAAATAAACAAGATTATATTTTTCACAATAAATTACAACAAATTTAAGGGGCAATAACTTTGAATAAAATTATTTTTTAGGAAATATTTAACAATTAAATGAAATATTTTTTATATTCAATTAGTTAAGAATAATGTAATATAACCTTGGACAACTCTGTAGACTAAAAGTTTGATGATTTTTAAGTCTAAATGTCTTTAATTGATTAAATTTTAGTAATTTCCGAATAATTGAAACTTTGGACTCTTGTCTGAACCAATTCTGTGATCTGTCCTTTAAAATTGTCACTCAATTTATCAAATTTTGAAAATGAAAGATAAGGTTATTTTCTTTCGGTTCAAAATTCTCTGTTGAGTCTTATTTAAGACTAATTTCATAAAAGATTAAAAGTTCAGCGCTTTCTAAAAGTTGGAAATTTTTCAAAACATATTTTTCTGGATTTCGAGGAACTGATGAGCGTTTGTGACAAAGAAAGCCTTTAATATGTTATTGAAATCCAAAACTATTTAAATGAACTTCAATTGACATAAAGTTATGCAGAAATTAAATGAATTTCAGTAGAAATTACTGATTGCGTGATTATAACCCATAAATACTAAATTCAAAATATGGTCTCAATTACTATCTTCAAGGATAACAAATAAACTTCTGAAATATAATTATTAGTATATTATTAGTTTATCAATATTTTCATTGAATTTATTATTGAATTCATTAATTTTAAACATAATTCTTGATATCAATTGAGATGATGTCCTAAATTCATATATTTTTTTCTCACAATTCATTGTCGAAAGAACTCATTTTAACACTTTTTCTTTAAATATTAAACTTTCAATAAATGAAAAGTTTGTAACAATCCGTTAGCTAAGCCTAAAAACATTATATTCTATAGTTGTGTTTCCAAATAATATCAAATTATTTCTACTTTATATAAATTCTGGGTTCAATTCTCAACAAATATTATTTTTGACTTATCTTTCAAATGATAGAATTGTAAAAAAATAAGTAAAATTGAATGTTTGCCACAAATTGAAGATTTTATTATATTGAGTCCTGAATTCCAAAGAATATGAATTTAGTAAAAAAAAATAATCTGCGAATCAATGAATTTCTTTAGAAGCAATTTAATGATTAAATGTATATCCAGTTATGTCTGGTTATTAGCCAATGATTGTCTGGTTTTTTACAGAGTATTCCTAACGCGTGTCTATATCTCACACATAAGAAATCAATAAATTAGAGCTAAGTATATAACCATATATTCAGATAAGATATTTCACAACTAAATCAATAGCCTTTCTTGTGTTGAACTCCTTTTGATTGACATAATATGTTAGCCATAAATGGAGTGATAATTGCGATCATAACTCAAATTAATTAATGACGAAATTTTTCTAATAATTAACTAATTTTAAAAATAAACTACTTTTAGACCAAATCTTAGACTAAAGTCCTTAAGAAAATCTAGTCTAAACTCAAGGCTTTTCAAACATACAAATTGGGAGCTAAACATCAAATGAATTCTATTGTATGAGTGACTCATAAAAGGTCACTACATTTCTTCAAAATTGTATTTTAGTTCAATATTTCCTGAAAAAAAGGGAATTTATATGATCACGATTTTACTGAATTTAGCTTGATAATTTACACATATATCGAACATAAATGAAAAATTCATTGCTTTTTAAAATTAGTAACTCTTCTACTAATGATATTAACTGAAAATGAAAAGAATAATAAAAATAAGGAAAATATTAAACAAAAATTAATTAAACTTTTTATGGTTTACAGCGGGTGTCGGTTCCCTTTGTGTGGGTCTTATATTTTTCTGTTCAATATTGACATCAATACTGACCGACAGATTTGGTATTCAGAAAATAAGTTTCATCGGAGGTCTTATGGCTACAATTGGAATGTATATGAGTTCTCTGTCCACTTCTCTGACTTATTTATATCTAACCTATGGTTTGATACTTGGATTGGGAGCGTCTTTAGCCTACGCGCCATCACTTGTGATTTTAGGCCATTATTTTAAAAGACGATTAGGTTTAGTGAATGGATTGGTTACTGCTGGAAGTGCTGTATTCACTGTAATTATGCCTATTTTACTTAAAATGCTTATCGACAGTAAAGGAATCCAAAGTACTCTCGAATACTTATCATTACTGATGTCAGTACTGATGGTTTGTTCGCTAACATTCAAAGAAAACCTTCCCTCTAATACCAATGAAAACGAAAAGAGAAAAAATTCGGCAAAAATAGTAAATTCTGGGCTCTACCGAAATAAACTATATTTGTTTTGGTCGACAACAATACTATTATCTTTGTTCGGATATTTCGTCCCATTCTTTCATTTAGTAAAATACGCAAATGATATCAATTCTGAATTCACCGGAGAAATCCTCGTCACGTGTATCGGCGCTTTTTCCTGTTTGGGTCGTTTCATAACCGGTCCAATCGCTGACATTTCTCGCGTAAATCGAATTGTTTTACAACAAATAGCCTTTTGTTCGATCGGTTTACTCACGATTTCCATAACTGTTGCCAACAGTTTTGGACTTTTGGTTATTTGTTGCGGTTTAGGGATTTTCGACGGATGTTTCATATCATTATTGGGTCCGATTGCTTTCGATTTAGTTGGGGCTCAAAATGCCAGTCAAGCCATCGGTCTTTTGTTATGTTTATGTTCACTACCACTGACTGTTGGCCCACCCATTGCTGGTAAGAAAAGCTCTTATTTCAATCATTTTAATAACTTTTCTTTTTTTATCAAAAAAGCCTATTTATATGACATTAAAGGCAATTATTCACTGGCCTTCACTTTGGCCGGAATTCCTCCACTTTTCGGCGCTTTCCTTATGTTTTTTATATTAAACATCCAAAAAAAGATGAAATATCGCGAAAGACTATTATTTGAAGGAAAGAATGGGACTGTTTGTGTAAATGATGTAAAAACAGCGATAAGTGTAGAAGAGGAGAGCCGTAATGACATAAATCAATTGCAAGAATCACTATCACTAGTCAATGATGTCTAAACACATATTTGATTTGAGGATCAATTGGTGTAAATCAATATATTTGTTGTAAAATAGTTAAAAACAAACTCTAAGTGCCATAAATGCCATTGAATTGAAAATAATTTTTTTAATTTTTTTTTGATGTTATAAATGTTTATTCGTTAACACAAATCAGAGAACATAGACTGAAGACATAAATAAATATAACAATTATTTTATACAAAGCAGTCCTTGTATTTCAATAACAAAGGTTTCAAACCTTCGCTTGAAGGCTGCCCTATGGACTCGGGCCCCGTCCAGAGACAAACCTTCCATCAATTTTTCGAAAGCGGTCTGCAATTGTTTTTGAACTGACGGTTCTTTGGATGAGTTGATTATTTGTTGCGCTAATTCTTGATATCGCGATGGAAAGCAACAGATCAAAGAGAAGAGAGCGTTGGCCACACTTTCTCTCATAGTTACGTCATTACTTGTGCCGCACTCAAAAAGAGTGAATTCAAATATAAGGCTAAGGAATGGCTCCAAAACGCGGACAATTGTCATGAATTTGTTGGGCTCTCGCATTGCATGTGTGCCCAAAACAGATATAATTGTGAGACAATTGCTTTTGACTTCATTACCGAACCTATCAGTCAATTAGAAACAGAACATTGAAATTATAAAATTATTTTCTGATTATAGAATTTGAGATCAAATCAAATAAATTAGATTCTAATCTATATTTTAGTTTTCATATGAGTTGTTATAATAAAATTTTGTGTAAACTTTTGTGTCCTCTTTAGATAAGTCTCTCTCATCTCTTGAGTTAAAACTTGAGTATAAAATCAATTGAATTATTAAATGTTTTATATAAAGAAATGTTAGACTCGATAAGTATTTAAAAATATTTGCAATATTTTGTCGCCAAAAAATATCGCTTTTCATTTGTCAACTCATGAAAAGCTGATAAAAACTGAATCAAAGATAAATTATTTTATAAATAGGATTGAGTTCAAGTGTTGATAACTTACGTAGACTTGAGGGCGAGTTGAACGCTCTGTACAATCGATTCCATCAAATGGTCGGGAAGTCCCTGCAATCTTTCCGGATCTTCACACAGAAAAACAATTAATTTATAATAGCTTTGACACAACTTTGGAAACTCTAAGAGCTGTGCATTCATTAAAGGCATTATTATGTTAAGTCCAACGAACACCACTTGAGTTGCATTAATATTTGAGTTATGGTCGCCCTTTAATTCGTGAAACCATTCAATAAAATCTTTTGCCGCCAAATCATTGAGAAAATTAAGGATAACCAGAATATCATTATAGCTGTCCTCATCTTCCGATACTTCACGTGAAGATCGGCCACTATTGTGTTGAGCGTATTCGTTGAGAATTGTTATCGAAGTCGTATAGAAAGTGATCACATCGTTATCTGATAGATAACAAAGGATTCGATTTGTCAGTTGTCCTAAAAGGTTAAGAATTGCCAAAACAGTTGCGTTATAGTTGTGCAGAACTGACAGCATTTTATTCAACTCATGGAATATCGGAGCGATAAAGTTTGGCCAAACATTGTTTATATTAACGGCAGTCGTTCCACAGGCAATACCTTCCATACATTCACAGAGTTCTATAACTGCTAGTCTGACGGATTCACTCGTATTTTTCTCTTCAATTGACATTCGGATCTTTTGGTACCGTTCTATCAATGGTTGGAACAGTTGGTCATACAATTGTGGTTTATATGTAACGATATGTACCAATACTTGATATATATTTTTTCGAGTATTGATTGAAATATTATGTAATTGATTTGTCGAATGTTTAGCCAAAAGTTTGTTCATATTTACACAATTATTCAGAGCTTTACATCTTTCCACACAATTTTTAACGAAATTAACTAAACATATGGACGACTCTTCCGTGACCTGAGATTCAGAGGACCAAAAAGTTAGTTTCGTAATAATGTGGTCAACAATGAAATCGAGAATAGAGTTGGCATATGGCGAGTCCCTACCAAAGCACGAGTTGAGGGCAATACTCATTTCATTGTAGTCACTGTTATAATAAAATAATTTTTAATAAATTATTACTAATAATTAATAAAGTGTTAAATTCTAGATTTTTTAAGCTGATATTCTGGATGTTCCCAACATATACCCAATATATACATTATATGTATTATCACTTATTTTAACAATTTTTAAAAAATATAATTTCAACTTTTTTAGGGTTTGACAACTATTTTAGTTTTTATTAACCAATTATTAATTCTAAGCTTTTGTTCAATTTTTTCAACAATTTTATGCTTAATATTTATGAGTTTTATATAGTTTTGGATAAGAAATGATTAAAATTTTATAAATAATGGGAAGTAATTTAATGTCTGTCAAATAATATTTATTTAAAAAAATTAAGGTGTAATATAGGGTTGATATAGGATTGATAGGTAATTTTAATCGAGTAAAATCGAGAAAAGCAAAAATCTTTAATAAAAATGAAGGAATAGGAATAGGAATTTTGTATCGGAAAAAGTACTTTTAAAGTACCATTTATTTTCTGTTCCTAAACACTATTACCCAGTTCATTTGAAAATAAACCCTTTATTAAAGCCTTTGCACTAATATCGAAGACAACTAAAATTTATATAAACTATATGTAATTACTTGCTTATTAAGAGTTTCACCCTTCTCACAGTTGTATCATGCTCATTCACTATTATATTTGAAAAGATATGACCAAATGTTATTAATAATGACTATAAAAGTGTAAATAAATTCATTTGTTTTATGAATCAAACTTTAGTATTTGACATAATTGTTGTTTCAAATAATTTTTTGTTAATATAATCAAGCAAGTTTAATAAAAAATTCTTAACTTAAAATATAATACAGTGAAACCTCCCAATACCTTCTCTCTGAATAGTGAAAACCTCTGAATAATGAGCTACCAATGAGATCCTAAGTGTCTCTCCCATTGAAACCAATCTTAATAGTGAAAACCTCCCGATTCTAAAGTGAACGCATTTATTGCATCCCTCGTATAATATACAAAACCTTTTAATAATTAAAAATTGAAAGAAAATAACGTAAAATCTATACAAAAATAATTAATTCATTCAATATAAAAGGGTAAACAACTTATTAAATATTTTGTAAAGAATTTAATTTGTTTTAATGACATAATAAGAAGCGTTTTTACTGTAATAACTATATAAATTATTTTATAAATATATTAAAACAAATCGAAAAATTGCTTTCAAAGAGTTTATGGAAGTGAAGATACATTTGAGTAAAGGTCAACGAATCGATTTCAACTAAAATATGTTAAATATAATTCAGTTGAAACAATAATTGATAGTTATTTCAAAAATTTAATAAATTATTTTAGTTTTTAATTGTATAAATGTTTCACTAAAACCTCTCAATAGTGAACGAATTTCCTGGTCCCGAGACGTTCATTATTCGGAGGTTTCACAGAATCCCCTATTATTTTATGAAAATGAATAAAACTTTTAAGTAACTATTTTGTCCTTTTAAATAGCTATTTGTAACTACTGTTAGAGTCAAACCCCATAAATATAAGACATGGTTTGGCATCAATACTATTATGAAATAAAAACTATTTTTAATCGTTTGGTAATTATATTAAAGATTTATCGATAAAATTATAATATTTGAGACTTACTTTTCGTTTGGCAACAAATAAGTTAACATAAAACGTGATATGAATGCAGTCAAAGAGAGGGAGACCTGAGGGGACATCCACTCACACATATTGTTTTCGCACAAATACTTTTCCATTTGACACAATTTTAACAAAATTACAATTAATTTGACGATCGGATCAATAGTTTCGGCCGAAGCGTCAAAATTTTGAAGAGAATGAATGGTTTGACTCAAATCTGATTGCGATTCAATCGAAAAAGACATTACTTGTGGTGGAATCAGTTCTCTTTCTCCATAATTAGTTTGAGTTAAAACATTAGCTGTAATTAAGATCAACCAATGAATGTCTTCATTCAAAGTAATCCATTCATTATTCTTGTCATTTGAGTGACCATTGAGTCGAAGACAAGACTCGAATTGGTTGACCCGAAGTAACAAAGTTTGAATCAAACAATTTATAGAGTGTTTGACATCAATCCTTCCAATAGATCCGATGGCATTCAATTGATCCCCAAATAATATGGCATCAGTGTCTTCAAATTCTTGAATATCATCTTCTGGTTCAGCGGTCACTTGTTTTAAACCTTGTGGTTGACTTAAATGTATTCTAACAAAAGCTTCAAATATAGGTCGCGTCCAAATAGAGAGGGACTCGACTTTAATTAATTCTTGTGTTCGATTGTCACCACTGGAATCAATTTCGTCGCGTCTGTTGGCTCTCTCTATGATAGCGATGACAGACATCCATGAATTTAGTATATTATCCATTGAAAGCTTATAGCGATCGAAGTCTTCCTCGTCTTTAGAATTCAAAGAATCGAATATTATTTTACACGCGATTTGTGCCATCATTTGGAGAAAAGCCTTCAAAATATCCATTTCGACAAAATTGATTTGATCTCTACATTGGAGTCTAACACATATTCGATTAATAATAGTAGTCATTGGAACCACTTCTAAGATACTTATTGTATCGCAGATTCTATTGACTAAATCAGTGGTTCCCGTAATTATATTTTTCAAGAACTTTGTTCTGTTTTCAGCGTTAATAATAATGGGACCGTTCAGTGACGACAATTGATTTATGCATTGCAGGCAATAATGGATGAGTTTGTCGTCATTTTTGCTACGAATGCATAAATGCATTTTCAAGAATATAGTTATGACGTCCACATCTAATAACACTTCTTTCCAATCTATGGTCGGCTGAAGGACGGGGTTCTCAATTGAGTCCACATGTTTTGCATATTGAGAAGAAAATATAGTAATGACATCAAAATTCCAGGAAAGGATAAAATCACAAATTCTGAAGAGTTTGTTGGCCAACAGTACCCATTCAGGGCTTTGGTTTTCCTCTGGAATCGAAAGATGTGTCATAAGAGTGGTGACAACACATCTGAATATACTCTTGAGATGAGTATTTTCAAACTTTTTCTTTGCCCTGAGATGTGTAGCCCACGAAAGACCAAAGTCTGAGGCGCGGGTCGACGAGGAATACTCGTTAAGCACTGATAATAAAGAAGTGCAACAAACCATTCGACTGTTGAGATCACTGTTTAAATTTGAAAGCGTTTCGTACAGATATGACAGGATTTGAGCCAAAGTTTGGGAGTCATTTCCCTCATCGATGGCAACCCTTTTAACAATTATAGCGCAGACTAACAATAGTTGTTCGCAAACAAATGGTTCCAATCGATGGGTATTCACGTATTCATTCAAATATTTAAGAAGTAATTTGCGCTGTTCTTCGTTTAAACAGTTCCAGTCTCTTATAACTCCATTCTTCAGACAACATCCCGTCTGGAACTGAACAAAAGGCACAGAACTCGACTCAAGTATTTGACGACACAAATCAAACGGACATTTTGTCTTTTGGAAGTCGAGGAATACCTGTTGTGCGCTATTTCTTTGCTCATAAGAAATACATTCGGGCGGCGCCTAAACCACACAAAATCAAAACAACGATTAAAACAAATGAAATCAACGATTCTTTTGATTAAAGAATGGATTGACTTAAAGAAAATCTTCAAATATTTTATAAAAACAAATATTAATTATATAAAGAAATACATAATTACTCACTAAAAGCATTTGAGCGCACGTTTCCAGCGATGATATTATATTTTCATTCATTTTTAAACGATTTGATCTTTTGTTAACACAATTCACTATTAATATTAAATTTTTAACAAAAGTGTAAATAAATAAAAAATAAATTCATTTAATTTCAACATTAATTTTAACTAAAATTAATTGCTTTTGAGTCAAACAAAATATATTTAATATAGATTTTGTATAAGTTGCTAAGATATCGATTGTAAACAAAAACAAAACCTCTTAACTGTACTTACAATACGTCAACAGTTAACACATTTTGATTTCATTTAAACAATCTTTCGATAATAAAAAGGCATATAAAAGTGGAAAACAAACTGATTTTCACTCAATTATTACGTCATTTATTTATTGATGATATAATTTACTTAATTTTTGAATAGAAAATTATTTAAAGGTATTGTTTTCCACTTTTATGTTTTTAGATTTAATCGACAAAAGTTTACATACATTTAACTAAAGGGATCCAAAAGTTCTGAAATAAAGACTATTCTCGGTTAAAGTAAACATTACAGACATCAAAAAGTATGATATTATTTTAAAATATTCATAAATATATGTCAATAAATTGATCAGGGTTTATTTTAATGAGCTTTTAATATAACACAAAGAAACATTTAAAAGTTACACCAGGATTGTTAAAGCTCCTCGATCTCAGGGGGTGTCAGGGAAGGGTAGTTTGGTCTCAACTCAGGGGGATATCTATGGGTATTTTCAAAATAGGCTAAAAAATGCTAAAATACATAAAAACACCGTTTTTTCAATCTTTTTAGTTATTTGGATGTAAAATAAAACTATTTTGATCAAAAAACCATGTTTAAATCAGTAGCAAGTGTATTTTTCAATTTTTTTGTAAAAAATTTCCAATTTTTGTTTTGTTACAGTTTATAAAATACCTTAAACTTCACTATTTTGTCTAAAAATCGTTAAATTTTCTGTAAATTTTGAAAATTTAAGCCGACTTGAGGGGAGGGGTCCATACGCGCGTCTCAGGGAGTATTTTGAAATACCCCCTCTTTAACATCCCTGAAGTTACACATAATTATCACCAAGCAAGTTTTAACAGACTATTAGTCTAAAAATAAACCATTTAATAATGATTTGAGTTCTCCACTCAATGTAAAAGTGGAGTAAAAGTTCATTAAATGATTGAATTTTGAATTATTTTGATAAAAATAAATTGAGTTATTTATCGATATTTAATTGACTTAAAGTCAACTGAA
>JAQFZL010001529.1:0-10188 GCA_034695685.1 Galumna lanceata | reverse complement strand
ATCTGAATATAAAGAATTTTTGCAAAAATCAAATTTTTTCCTAAATCTAGATATTATTTAATGGGAAAATTTAAATAAAAAGTCAAATAATATTTAATATGAAACTTGAATTAATTACATAACTGTAATTTCACTTTAAAACCTTCGCCATCACTGCTGAAAATTTAGAAAATAACCATTTTTGATGATTTAAACATGGTTTTTTGGTCATAATAGGCCTATTTTGCCTTAAATTAACTGAAAAACATCAAAAAATGTTGCTTTTAGTCATTTTTAACGATTTTTAACCTTTTTTAAAAATACTCTTCCTTGACACTCCCCTGAAATCAATGACCTTCAACATTCCTAATATAAATTAATTTGATAATATTTAATGAATGAGCAAACAATTTGGTTTTTCTTAAATATTTTCCTGGTTAACCATAATTTTGCAAATTAAACTCCTTGTGGTTTTCTCTAATATAATTCTAATGGTGTTTCTAATCCAATTCAATTAACATCTAGGTGGTTTCATTGGCAATGTGGTTGAATTTTTTGGATTTAAATAGAATTTCATCTTAGAAGTCAAGTAACCCTTTCGAAAGTGGCCGAATTTTAATGATATTAGTCTTGTTTTGAAGCTTGATCAATATATATTTTGTTAGTAAAATTTTCATCTGCAAATGATCCTTTGTTCTTGTTTAATCCGGTAATGTGAAATTGAGATTTTAATCTTGAAAAAAAAGATAAATTTTCAACATTTTATCATTTTTGACAATAAATCCATTGAATACGCATCAATAAAGTGTTATAAATTCATGTTTATTTCAATGAATATTAATAATTGGAAGCAATAAATAAGTTCATTTTTACTTATTTTTCTGGCAAATCAAGTTTTATAATTTGGATTTATCAAGTTTGAAAATTATTTGTCAAGTATAATAAAAGATTTAAAACTTATCTTTTTTTTTTGGTTTAAAATCTTAATTTTAAATTACCGAATTTAACAAGAACAAATGACTATTTGCAGATAAAAATGTTGCTAATAAAATATTAACTCATCAAGATTCAAAACAAGACCAAAATCATTAAAATGTTTTGTATTTTACTCACATCTTTTAAGGTTTAAAATTATTTAATAAACTTATAAGATTAAAATTATAAGAATTAAGATAAAACAATTTTAATAATAAATTTTATCATTTAATTTGTTAATATTTCAATTAAAACAAATTTAATATTAATTTTATTAAAAATTAATTTTATTCACATATTTTGATATACAATGTATTTATATGTAATTATTTGTCGAGTTATGATTGATATTATGAAAAATGTTGAATTAGTTATAAAGTTATACCTTGATAAAATATCAATTAAGAGCTAACAAATTGCAGGAACATTACAGTGAATGTGATAATAGTGTTGACGTATTTAAACAAAAAACTATTATTTATAGTGAAAACATCGCATGCATTGTATTCAACGTTTAAGTAATTATTAAATGTTTTCTCCAATAAAATAGTCTTAAAATCATTGTCTCTGTTTTGAGTCAATTCATTAAAAGTTTTTAATATTTGATTAGTTTTAGGTCTTTTACTTTGAAAATAATTGATTGAAAACAAATATAAAACATTAAATGATTGAATGATTGAATACTCAAAGAAGTAATGAATATATAGTTCCCAACGAGTCTTCTTATGGTAATAAATTGCGATATGAGTTATACGAAAACATGTCGACACAAATGATTGGCTGAACCAAAATAGGGGGAAATATCCGAGATATTGGTTAACGGCCTCTTTCAGTTCATAAATTAGCAAGAGTCTTTTTTGCAATAATTTGGCCTTAATTTGAGAATGAACTGGGTTCAAATCTATTTTAATCAAATGTTCAAAAGTGTTTCTCTCAATGAGACAAATACCATAACAAATTAAAATTAGGAATAGATAAGAGGCGAAAAACCATCCCAAGCCTTGGAGTGACCATAACAGTTCCCTGATTTGCATGTTCACACTGTATTTACGCGACAGATAACCAAATAAGGAGACATTCAGTGATATTGAAATGAACCAAATAGTTGTTAACACTTTTGATATAAATTTTACTCTATTTTTGTCTTCTGGTGTTAAATGTCTTTCAATTTCTGAGACAATTGTTTTAATTTCTTTGAATTTAAAGAAGAATAATATGAATGAAATTAAAACAATAATAGCCTTAATATGAAATGAAATAATAAACAAGTTAAATGCACTAAATTCTTGATCAACATGGTCTTTTGTAAAGAAAAGTGAAAGTGTTATAAAGAATAGATAAGTTTTTATGAGGAACCCTATTATCAAAAATATCCAGATGACTTTTCTTCCTTTTGATTTATTGTCAAATTGACCAAACTCAAACCCATTGTAATATAAAATGTAAGAAAACGGCTTACATATTAAATTTGAACTAGCCATTTCTATGCTAAATCTTTAAAAGTATTTTATTTAATCTAGGTTAGATGAATTTTACATTGAATAAAATATTTTATTAATTCGTTCTTTTCTATTACTTATAAAAAGATTTTATGTCAATAGTTACTATTTTGTATCTAGGTCTAATCTTCACAATAATATTTGTTGTTATTTTACTGATAAACAATTTAAATAAATTATCAACATGCAAAATAAATCAATTTTATTCCTGTAATATTCCAAATGTTTCAGCAAAATAACCTTGTTTATCAAAAGCTATTTTGTGAACAGAAATTTATAAATTAAAGAATTTTCCAAATTTAACAAATAAACTGATAATTAGGTAAAACACATTCATTTGGTGAAAACAAAGTTTAATTCATAAATAAATGCATATTATTCTTAATGTAAATGTTGTATAGATTGACCATGTTTAGTTTAGCTCGATACATCTTTATCTTTGGTGAATTTTATTTTGTGTCTAATTTTTGTAATAAATTTTTCAAATATAAGAATAGCCAGGCTAATATAATAACCAAATAGTAGAGGACCGGCTGCTATCTTGAAATTAGAAATACTGAACTCTAACTTATTTGTCTGACGGCTTTCCTGCTTCTCAGCCACTGCTTTCCATCCGAATTCAAGCGCTTCTTTCGTCCATTTATTTCTTAAGTCGCTTTCAGTGATGGCATAAATTCTGTTGAGATAAAAAAAATACTTAAAATTCAAATGAAATTATCAAGGTACACTTTTAAAACGGTGTTCAACTTTTTAATTAAATATTCAATTTAATAGTAATTGCTATTCTATGATAGAATTTATATCTAGATTATCTACAAGTTGAACATGATAAAAGAAGTAAATTATACAAGATTGTATAAAATGATTTTTCAAACATTTTTTCTGTTTCGTTGCGAATAATGTCTTTAATATTTTTGTCGAAATAAAAGCTAAACAAAGCGTTGAAATAAAGTTGTTCTCCAATAAAGAGTTCATTGTCTTCTCCTTTGAGTAGTTTAGTTGTAAATGTGTCGGACACTATGCAGTGCGTTCTCAACAGAGATCGCAATTCTTTGGACATCAAAGCAATATCTATAAGACTTGTGCTGATTATGAGTTCCTCATTCTTTCTACTTATGTCAATGACTGCCTTTAGTTGATTTGCGTGAAGACTCTCTGATTTCTAAACAATAGTGTTATAAATAAATGACCATTGGTTGGAATTTTACCTTGATCATTTTGCCAATACTTTCATATAAAATACTATATGGTTTTATGTCTTCTCTGGACAGCAGTTCTTTTAAATCATTTATTATTATATATTCTTCTCTTATGGTTCGGCACAGAATAGTACTCGAAATACAGTACAGTATTATTGTTGAGACGATGAATATTAGGCCATAAATTAAATATAGAAATATTGAGTTGAACTTTGTTTTGAAATCTACATAAAACAAGAATAGTTCAAAATTTGAAATGTTAAATTATCATGATACTTTTAAGAATATTCATTCTAAAGATATTCCACATCTCTTTTGGCCAAAACATAAGTATAGGTATTATTTTGTTTGTTGTTTTAGAATAAGTAATTAAAAATGTGAGAATGAGTGCCGACTCAAACATTAAGAGCCAACACATGTGGTCTAAAATTCCAATTATAGCCCAGTAGTAGTCCTTTTGTTGGGGCGGGTATTTAAAGCCCAATATACTCATTGTGGGCTCATTAGTAGTCGCTGGCACTGAATATGTGCCAATTGATCTTGATTTTAGATCACCATAAAAACCAAAATCAAGGAACAAATCCAGTTTCTATAGTTATCAAAACAATAAATGAGCAAGTTAAGTTTATAACATAACACTTGATAACCTTTTCAAACATCTTCTGAAGGAACGCTCCATTTTTAATGGGAAATAAAGTGACCTTGTTCAAATCTTCTTTTGATATATAGAAAGAAATGGCACTGAAAAATATAAACAAGTATAATCTAATTTTTCAGATTATCAAGGTTAACTAACTTATATTGAATTCTTCTTGTTAATTCTTTAATCAAGAAATAATAAGTTCCGCATAAGTAGTTGTGTTCAAAGTCTTCAATCTATGGGAGAAAGTTAATTTAAAATAAACAAGGTGATCATTTACTAACAGCAAATTCCCAGCTGAAAGTAAAATTACCCTTCGCTTCAAACTCATAACCAAAAGTATTAATACTATTGTTTGGGAATTCAGTTCCCGAATAACACTCAAAATTAGTTTTTTTTGGTAATGAAAACATTTCAACTCATATAACAAGATTATACTGGTTTAATGTCAAGAGTCAAATCTTGTCTATTCATAGATGTATTTAAACTAATATAACTGAATTTTTTTTTTATTAATATTTTATAATAAAATAGAATTGAGTGGAAGTCTAGCTTAAATTATTCTTTAAGTGATCATGTTACTTTGTATAATTTCAATAAACGTTCGATAAATTAATAAAACATAATAAGAAATGGTGCTAGATCATAATATATGTTTATGAATTCATTAAATTAAGTGAAATGAATCGATAAGTATTTTTTTAAATGTTGTTCTAGAACAAAATAGGTTATAATGAGCTTATTCATTTAATATATTTTAATAGAAAAATTAAATAGATGAAATTTACCTAGTTACTTGAGAATAATTTTGAAACCAACAGAAAATTATTAATTTTCTATAAAAGCATGGTAATTTAATAAGTAAACAAAATTAATATATAACCATGATACATTTCTTAAATTCAATTATATTGATATAAATTTATTATTTGAAAAATGAGCTTGCACTTTTAAGTGCAAAACTGAATAATTCGACAATTATTTTGTTTTCATAATTCATAAACTATTTAATCCTAAGATATCAGTGAAGATAAAAATGAGTAAAGAATGCGATAATAAATTATTTGTGTTTAAATCAATTAAATTAATTCCAATATTTGTTGCAAATAATTAGTGATTCAATTATAAAGTCAAGACTAGCCCTGAATATGATAGAGAGGTAAATATTAGTGCACTGTTGACTTTAGCCCAACCACTGCTGATTCAGCAGTTGTTGTTATCACACTTCAGGTGAAAGTTCTTATGATTACAAAATAGTTCTAAAGATAGCAACTGTTACCAAGGTTTTAATTTGACATGCTTCATTTTGTTAATTCAAATAAATTTAGAAAATTTGAACATGCTAATGATCAATATATTAATTTATAAGTAAAATTAGACCCGGATGTAAATTGAAGAATATTTAAAACGTGCTGAAAAGTTGCTACCTCAAATGATTAGCAAGTTATTATTAATTGAGTACAAAATGATATCATATCAAAGTACTCACTCGTTGTCTGTAATCACGTAATAATCGCCTTAAATGTCAAATAACTGTTCAGGTGTTAAATCATTTTTCACTTTTAGCTCAGACTTCTTAGAAGGCAAGTGCTCTTCACTCTATAAAAGGAACTTATTTGAATTAGACTTGCTCATTCTTACATAATCATTAGAGATGGGTAAGTTATATTCAATTATGAATAATTAATTATTTAATATAATTTAATTTAACTAGTTTATATTTTATTTTAAAAAGTGAAATTAACTTGATTAAATTTTATATTCGATTTTCAAGGTTCACTATTAGACAAGGTTCCTTTTATCAATCACCTTTTCAATTGGTTCACCATCACTGCAGAGTAAGCTTGCTGATAATTAACAAAAAAATAACTTGAACAATTAACTTGGTTAAACTTTGTAGGGATGCAAAACACTGGTTCATTCACACGCGCTTTAATTTTCATATAAACGACGAACACTTATCTATTGAAGAAGAGGAAAGTCATGTGAAAAGTGACTCAAACGGGAGGGAGGCTTTAAATTCAGAAAATGTTCTTGATCATCAAGAAAATGTGTTTAAACGTAAAGTCTCAACTATCCAAGGTAAAACCAGTGATCAAAATGGAAATGAACTCAAATAAAAGTATAACTAATTGCTATTAACTGTATTTTTATTGTATTTAATAAGTATTTAAAAGTATTCTTTTGTTAATAAAAATGTCAAGGTCACTTTTTATCAAATGAATTTTTCAGATTAAAAAATCTAATAATTGTCTAAAGAGTTAACTTAAAAAAATAATATGATATTGTGACCTTGGCTAAATATTTTATAGTAATAAATTAATGAGCAAGCTCATAAGTTTTGATTCTCTAATTAAACTGTATTTTTATTGAATGAGTAATTAAAGATTTTTTTATATAAATACAGTCATTTACCAGTTGAGTAAAGTATGACTTGAGTTTAGTTAAGTAATTATTAAAACCATAGCACCAAAGGTAAGACTTTAATGAAATTTATAATCACTTGAGTTATCTATCATTTGTGTTAACTAATGAATTGAGTTAAGTATTTCAATGTCTTTTATCGAAGGATCATATAATAAAAGTAATGACTTGTGTTAACTAATTTTTTTAAGAAATACTAAAGAAACTCAATTTGTTAAATATTTACATTTAAATAAACTTGGTGATGATATTAGAGAGAATCAGTTTGCTTTACACTTTTTCTACATTTTTTACGATTCTTAGTTATAATTCATTTTTTCATAGAAATTCTTAACTAATAAAATATCAAATAACATCTTTTATAAGTTACGCATGTATTTTATAATAAATTATTCAAGAATTTTCAAAATTATTCAAATTTTCTAAATTTATTATTCATTAATTTGAATTCTTTAAGGTAAAAACATCATTAATTTTTGATAAAAATGATTTAAATTTTATAATACTATTTTGTTAGGTTAACTAATCGATTGGGTTAATCAATATGACATTACTAATATATGCTTTACCCAAGTCATAAATGACTGTATTAACAAATTGTAAAATATTGAATAAAAATAATAAACATTTTAATGAAAGTTTTTATTTTAAAA
Organism: Galumna lanceata; assembly: GCA_034695685.1. Classification (NCBI taxonomy): domain Eukaryota; kingdom Metazoa; phylum Arthropoda; class Arachnida; order Sarcoptiformes; family Galumnidae; genus Galumna; species Galumna lanceata. Next base: position 2,819 of record JAQFZL010001529.1, on the reverse strand, counting down.
AAATATGTGTATATAAACGCTTAGTAAAAGTTATTAATAATAACTTATTATTGATTGACTTATTTGTTAATAAAATTCTATTCCAGTGTTTAAAATTGTTGTGTAAATAATATTAGATAATGTATTGAATGCATTGTATTCAATACAAATAGTATATTGTACTGTATAAGTATTGGACCTCAAAAATGATGTTCACTAATGATCGGTGGATAAAATCCTTTCAATTTTGATTAAAAAATATTAAAGAAAACATCTAATTTCGTGATTTGTTTGAACTCAACTATATTTACACAAATTTTTAATTAAAAATTACTTTTAGTAACTTTTATATTACAATTATTATTACATAATTTGTGTTGAAATAACCAGAATTGTTAGGCAAACAATTTGAGTGTTTGTGCAGACACTGCACAGACTTAACATTTAATGCATTTTATCATATGTTTTGAAAAACGTTTTCATTCCGAACAGAATCTCTTTTATGTCACTATTATTTAATAACTGTAAGTAGTACCAAGGTAGGATAATTAAAATAATATTAATTTCTACTAATTTAGTCACCTATTCAAAACTAGTAAGATTTATTATTCGGATTGTCAATGTAATTTTTAGATTAGTAACTAGATTCTCATTATTAACAAATATCTATTATGACAAGTTGTCATTGACAACTAATAACCTTGGCAATCCATTGTAAATTACGCCTATTTTGAATAGTATTTAATACGAAATGTTTTAAGTATTTCATTATTGTCAAACTTGACAAGTTAATTTTTTCAACAAGTTAACTATTATAATAAATTTTATAATTTTGTGATTAATTTAAAACTTTACTAAACATCTCAGATAATAATCTATTATCAGAAGTTATTTAACAAGGTAATTTTTTGAATTGCATTTTAATACCTTTTAAAAGTATCAAAGTTTAAACTTTTAACTTTACTTAAAGGTACTTGCTAATAATTAAAGTATAGCTTGCGCATTTCTTTTATAGTAGTTAAATATCTTAAATAATTAAAAAATGTACTAGCTTACTATCAATACTTTTAGTTTTAGCTTTTAGTCAATCAGTAAAAGTATCGATATATCAATTAATTTATTTAATAAATGTACCAAGCTATTATTAAGCATTTATTTATTTTAACTTTATTGATTTCTTTCATCTAGTAACAAATTAAAGAATACTATTGAAAATGTGTGATGAGCATGTTAAGTCATGTCCAAGTTCTGGGAAAAAGAGCAAGGTTAAAAAGAATAAGAAACAACAGAAAGAAGAAAAGTTGGATGAATTGATTGATAAGTTAGATATTAATGATAAAGAGATCGGAGAGAATTTTATTCGATTAAAGTGTTGTCAAATTGACCTTGATCAGGTTAGATCAAAATATGAGTCGGGTCATATCATATTCATGTGTGACATTCCCTTTGAATTGAATGAAATAAATCCTGTGTTGACTCAAAATCTGAGCACTGGTTATGTTATGATGCCGTTCACAGACACCATTTATTGGTCAAATGTACAAGATCATTTAAACAAAGAATTTTCATCTGCCGCTGAACTCGAGTCAGCCATTAAGTCAATAAACAGTGAACTTTTAAAAAAAGATTTTAAAGTCCTTCGAGAGTTCATCGATAATAACAACACATTTCCCGATATTTTTGATATTATCAATGGAATGGCCAGAAGTGCTCTGGAATTACCAAGTTTATTGCCTCTGCCATTACCCTTTTTGACGAAGAATATGAGCAAGACAATATACTTAAGTCAAAAACAAATTGCCTGTCTCTTAGCCAACGCATTCTTCTGTACTTTTCCACGAAGAAGCAAGGTCACTTTGAAATATAGAGGCCTTCCTGTTGCAAATTTTGCAAGGTAAACAATTATACCTTGATAATTGATTTTAAAACTGATTATCACGTTATTTTGATCTAGCTTATTTATATGCTTTAACAACTCCGCACATCTCAAAATAAAAGAGGAAAAACTAAAATGTATATTCAATTATTTCAAACAAATGTTGCAAGATCAAATCAATGGGACAGTTAGTTTTGAGCGGGTCTGCAAAGAGCAAGGTCAATTACCTGATTGGAAAATCTCAGAAAAACTTGAGTGAAATAATTGTTCAAAACTCGGGTCGAATGGAAATCAGTGGACAAGACTTTTCTGTTGTGGATTTCGCCAATCGATTCATAGGGGGCGGAGTCCTCAACACCGGTGCCGTTCAGGAAGAGATTATGTTCTTGATATGTCCTGAATTATTAGTGGCAAGGTTGTTTATGGAAAGTCAAATGGAAAACGAGGCCATTATCATCACAGGATTTACCATGGTCAATTCAGTGACTGGATATTCGAATACATTCAAATGGACGGGTGATTATCAAGATAATACTGAACGTGATGTTCTTGGTAGAAGATTCAGACAGATTATAGCCATCGATGCAATCAATTTCAAGAAATATGAAATCGAGGATCAATTCGATGAGGAATTCATAGATCGAGAGCTTAATAAAGCTTATATTGGCTTTAAAATTGATCAAGGTGACAAACAAGGCATTTGTAAATCAGCTATAGTTACTGGAAAGTGGGGGTGCGGTGCCTACAGAGCAGATCCAGAACTTAAATATTTGATTCAATTATTGTCCACTTCTGAAGCCGAGAGACAAATGATTTTCTATACGTTTAGAGACGAAAAACTTAAGAATTGTATTGAGAATTTGTGCAAGGTTATTAATTACAAGCTACTCACTGTTGGCAAAGTTTATCAATTGATCTGTCTTTACAAGAATAGCCAATATAGTTGCGTTTTTGAATTTATCAA